>JACXSJ010001064.1:101225-124612 GCA_014851325.1 Pentalonia nigronervosa | reverse complement strand
CTGTCAATGATAACGTTATCTATTATATTTTATTATTTTAATAACCAAACATATTTTAGCAGTGCCATGGTTGTAGATAATATCTTCAACCATGTCCAAAGGCAGTCATATTGGTATTATTATTTTAAACAGCTGAATTATCTTTAACAGTGATCAACATTATTCTGTGCATAAAGATTTAAGTCAAACTTAACTCCTCATGCACCACAAAGAGTTCGGTGTCAAAAGATATATGTACCTATTCGTGACATAACTCTTGTAGCACATAAAAATGGAGTTAACACTAAACGCGCATTGAAATAATACATTCAATAATACAAATTGACTTATATCTATTGACACAATATACGTAGTTTTTTTTCTGCATTTTTTGATGTAAATAACTCATTTTGCACAAAATGTTGAATTAACCCCTTTTTCACGAGCAACCGCGATATTTTGAAGCTACAACAGAACTTCTAAAAAAAGATTAATAATATGCTTACAACATTTAGAAGAGAATTAAAAAAAGTAAATATTTATTTTATTTAATATGTTTATTATATATTTATATTAATATTAATATAAGTATTCAATTACTGTTTAAAATGAATGCAACAATTAGTTTTAATTCAAAATTAGGTTAAAGTTCCTATATCTTAGCCAAAATAAACACGCTTATTGGTTAAACAATTTTTTAACTTTTAAGTAACACTTGTATTATAATAAATTAAAACTTGTATTATAAGAATCATGAAATTTTTATTAATGTATTATGTGTAGTGATAAAACACATACATAATGTAATACATTTCCAAGACATTGTATATAATACAAATATATGTTATAATCTTTTGATATAGGCACTAAACTTGGTTTTAATTTAAATTAAAATAATTATTTTAAGAAATTTATCCTTCAGAATTATTGAATTTATAAATAATTTCGTCTTTATTTGATATTGTTTTATATTTTAGCTCCTTACAATACACATATTTTAAGCTATTTTTTTATGTATTGCATATAAGGAAATTACTAAATTAAATTATTAATTTTTTTTTTTATGTGTGGCCAAACTTATGTAAATTGATAAACTTGTTTAAAGTATATTACCTTTGCAAAAATTATTATTAGACATCCTAAAAATATATTTAAAACATTTTTAGGTAGAGAGTTCCATGCGTACTGGATCAAGTACAGAAAATGTTTATGAGCCTTCTTTATGGTAGCTATATTATGATTTACTATACTTCACTACTCAATGTGAAACAGAAAGAAAGGGAGTATCCAATGATATTAGCGATGAAGATGATGTTCAATATACAACTTTAGCAGAAAATGATATTGTAAGTTTTATTTGCTGAATATTTATTAGTTAAATACTTGAGACATCATTAAGAATAAAAATACAATGCATTATAAAACGAAAATATGTATGAACATCTATTTTAATGATTTATTTATGAAATCATTCTTTCTTGAAATGGTATACTTCCATCACTATTATAATACTTTTTAAATAAATCCCTGACTGATTTAGCTGAAATACTACTGTTTGATGATCTATACCGTTCAATATTTTGTAATTCTCCAATTTGTCGCCACATACCAGGTACAACCGTTCCACCATGAGTATCTTCTTGATCTACATAAGATTCAGTTACATATTTTTTTTTTTTGACATTTTTCATAAAAAATTATGTAGTGCACAGCATTCCAGAACTACTGTATTAATTTTGTCAACGTCAATAGCAATAGGTCTCAAAAATAACCTAAATCTAGTAGCCATTATGCCAAAAGCATTTTCCACTACCCTCCTTGCTCTACATAAACGATAGTTAAAAATCTTTTGTTCTACATTTATGTTCCTTTGAGCATACAGTTTCATTAGATTTTCCATTAATGGAAATGCCTCATCTCCAATAAAGACATAAGACATACATCCAATTTCAGGAAAATAAAGAGGATGTAGTATATTCAATTTATTTGATTCCAAACGTTTGCAAAGTCCGGTTTCCTTCCATATACCTCCATTTGATACGCGACCATTTGTGCCCATATGAATGTATATAAATTCATAATTAGCATTTACCACAGCAAATAATACCACACTAAATATCCCCTTGTAATTATAGTAGTAAGATCCACTTTTCTGAGGTTTTTTTATGGTAATATATTTGCTATCAATTGCACCTAAACAATTTCTGAATTGCCAAAGTTGGTTGAAGCCATCTGCTACATGTTTCCACTCTTGTTCTGTAGAAGGCACCTGCAAAACAATAAATCAATACTTGCTACATCAAAAAAATGTTTATATTTGTTAAAAAAAAAAAGATAACATAGATGCCCAAATACTCCTTTAAACACATTATCCTAATCAATAACAAAGGTGATGCTTTAATCTATTAAAATGCGCTCCGTTCAACATTCCAGCTTATAATAACCGTACCACCTCCATGTTTTATTTATCATCTCATAGCACAAACTATTTAAAATATTCTCAAATTCCAAGAGTCATGTACCTGTGTAACAAACTTACTACAGATGTCGATTTCTTCTTTTCTCCATTAATCTTTCATATAATATATCATAAAAATACTATGTAATATTTGATATATTAAATTGTATTAGGTTTATACTTATTCTGATTAATTGTTATGTTCATTATCATATATTTGTTTAATGTTTAACATTATATTATAATCCTGTACTATTGAGCAATTGCCAATTTTATACGTTTGAATAAATTATTATTATTATAATAAAAACTATGTATACATTTAAAAAGAAATTGAATCTCTATAATTAATTTCAGAATCATGAAAGTGACTACGAACATTTAACACTATCTGAGACTTCATTTCTTCCACGACATACTCTTACTTGTAGTTTATCCGAAGCATCAAGAGTACATGAAAGTAACAATTCTAGTAGTTCAACATCAGCTTATGTTGCTAGACATAAAAAAAGAAAACAAATATCTCAAAGTCCACACGGTGGTCCAAAATTAAGTTCTACGAAAGCTAAAAAACATAAATTGCTTAACTTAGCTCACTCATAGCTTACCACTCCAGACCCCGAAGAGGATGAGTATGCAATAGTAGGAAAAACAATAGCATTCTAGTTAAAAAGAATGAATGAACATCAAAGACTGATTGCTGAAAAATTAGTATCTGACATTATGTATTACAGTAGAATGGGTCAATTAAAGGAAGATGCTTTAGTAAATTTTTCAAACCCTCTAACTGCTAAACAAAATTATCAGTACACTTCCAGTGGATATCATCCTAATACTACACAACCACAGTTCACTAACTTAGAAACAATGTCAAAACAAAATGAGTACAGGATTACTACTACAAATGAACCTTATAATTTTTACTCATAAAATCCAGTCAACAGCTCAAACAACCAAGATAAATTAGAAGTACCAAGTTTTAATCCAAAAGGATCACTCAGTGAAATTGAAGAATTTCTCATTATGAAGCATGTTTAAGAAATACAACTACATTACACAGTTAAGCATAATAATATATAGTTTCTTTTTCAAAGTCAATGCATAGAAATATATTTTTTCTAAAAACTAGTTTGTTTTTATTTAAATACAGTATGAATTTTATTTTGTTTTGTTAATATACCTACTCTTTGTTCAAAGTATGAATTTTTTAGTTGTTATTGATCAATCCTACTGATGGTTGATATTAAAAGTTGTTAATTTAATTTTGTTTTGTTTTGTTAATATACTCTTTGTTTAAAATGTTAAATGTGTTAAAATTATTTAAATTAAACAAACAAAATATGTAAAATCATCTTAAAGCTAATACATCCCTTATTCTACTCAAAGTCTATAGTAAAAATATTTTTGTAGGTAACTATTTTATTGTAGTTAGCTCTGTTTGCTATCTCCCCCTACATATGACACAATTGTAAAGCATTACTTACCTCCAAATAATCATTTTTTAATGTTTCTTAGATTGCCATGCATATTTCTGGGACAATTTAACCAATTAACTGAGGTGATATAGCACTTGTAAATTTTAGATCTTTATAAGAATTGCCTGTTGCTATAATCAGGTGAATGAAAATTGGCCGCTGATGCAAACGCTCCCGGTGGTGTATTTCTATAATGGCTTCCCAAAATAATGAAAAAAAAGCGTGCGTATTTTGAATTATTAAATGTACCTAATGTATTTACATTATATGACAATCGCTATGCAATACGAATAAATAAGTTTAATAAAAATATAATCATTATGTAATTTATTCCAATGTATGTATAAGTCGTATAAAATACAAATTATGGAAAAATATGTACTTAATAATAATAATATAAAATATAAAAATATGAAATATGTACATAATATAAACAATTAAAACTAAATATCCCCATCATATATGTCTTCGTCATCCTCTTCATCACCCCAATCGCTGTCGTCATCTTGTAGTGTAATAATTATTCGTTCTAACGTGACGTCCCTCATAATTTCTTTTGCATTATCGTCATTTTGAATTTTTTCAGCGTATGCAACACACTTCTCCCAATCCTTCTGTGTAACTGCATCCATAACCGCGTGCGCCAACTTTTCAACATCTGCCATCTTAAAGGTGTTGTTGTTTTTAGCTACCTCCGCTTTAACCTGTGCCCAAATCAATTCTATTGGATTATATTGACAATGGTATGGAGGTAATCTTATGACTTCATGACCCATTTGTAATGCAATTTCGTCAAGCTCGTACCGTTTATACGTTGGTATGAGTTTTTTTACCCGCTCACGCAATTCGGATAACCGTTCTTGTGGCAAAAATTCGATATTTTTTTTTCAGCCACTCTTCCACAACGGCTTTTCGGTTATTACTTTTTGGAAAATTATCCATAAGCGTTGAGTGATAAGATGCATTGTCCATAACGATGACTAACGGCTCTTCAAGGTGATTTAACATTGAAATAAACCAATTTTTAATCACCTCGATATTCATCGACGTATGGTAGTCACTCTCAAAACTGCTAACATTAGCTCGAAAAATTAACTTCGAATCGTTAACAAAACCATACTTCACAGATCCTGTGTGGCAAATAATGAGCCGTTCCCATTGCCAGTAGAAACTTTTAATCCAGCGGTCTCTTCAGCATTTTTCCATATCCATGATTAACTATGATTTTGGTTTATCCACGTTTCGTCTAAATAAATGACAGGACGGGTATCTTTTTGTTCGCGAAACGTACATATTTTTCTTAAAAATGTACAACGTAGTGCGACAATGTCGTTTCTTTCCATCAGAAATTTCCTACCATTGTTGCACTTCTTGAAAGAAAATTTCAAATTTTTTAATAGCGAACGTATTGATCAAACAGAGCCTTCCCAAGCGCACTTTTTCTTCACTTCGGTGAAAATTGTTAAAGCTGTTGGGTACTCACCTCTATCATAAATCTATGATAGTTACTGATGTTGTGGGCACGGAGATTGAGTCAAGCCCCTCCACCAGCGGGCAGCGGACGCTGTTGGACGCGGACGCTCATACCTCCGGACCGACTTCAACAGTGGGCGACCAGATCACACGGGGTGTTGACCTTTCACCTCACCCAGCTGATAACTGGGCACGGTTGTTTCAACTGGTATCTCCAGAGGATCAATCGTTCCCCGTCTACCGGGTGTTCCCATTGTGGACCACCCGACAGCTACGGTGAGGCGGTCGATGACGCTCACCACACCCTCTTTGATTGCCCAGCTTTCAACGAGGATCGTGAGCGTCTCGTCCGTTTGATTGGCCCTTTCGACCCGGGCGATCTGGTACCCAGGATGCTGGCTATTTCGGTGAACTGGGAGGCGGTAGCCCTCTTCGCGAGGGCTGTGATGACCACCAAGGAAGCGGCCGAACGGGACAGGCAGTCCCGGCAGGGTGTAGCTCCCTCTGTGCGAAGGAGAAGGTAGGTGACTGCACTTCGGTCGTCGCAACTGCGGCGGGATCTTCGGCCTGGGCGACTATGCGTCCCGGCTGTGAGGCTCGATGCGTTAACAAAGATGTTGGGTTATTATTTGTTAAATACGTAAACCATTGTGAGGGGCCAGCGAGGGGGGATTGTCCCTTCGTTGCCCCGCCCGAGAGGGCAAATATATTTTATTATATTACAATAGCGTTTTTCTGAATAAACGATGGCGACTCACCACCTGAAGCATTGCTTAACGGCGTTTCCAGGTGGTGAGGGTATTGCCGATACCGGAAAAAAAAAACAAAAATTCGTGAAGTAAATTAACATTCGAATATCTATTTCTTTCTAGTAACCAATTTTTACACCATTTCCTTTTACGTTTTGTCTTCTTTTCGTCACTATTCAACAACAACGCAACCACAATACTAGCTTTGGTTTTTTTTTTGACATAGGAGCCTTACCAAATAAATTGAATACACTATTAAATTGTTTAATTTATTAAATATAATGTCATAGGTGGCACGTGTTTTTATATTTAT
Organism: Pentalonia nigronervosa; assembly: GCA_014851325.1. NCBI lineage: Eukaryota > Metazoa > Arthropoda > Insecta > Hemiptera > Aphididae > Pentalonia > Pentalonia nigronervosa. The sequence continues at coordinate 118,165 of JACXSJ010001064.1, read as the reverse complement.
TTTTAATTATGATTATGAGTATTGTGACGCTCCTACCAATATATACGATGAGTTGAACAACTTGTAGTACGATAAGTCGTACTAATGTGTGTCGGATATCGCGTACTGCAAGTTGGTACGACTAGTATAAACAACCGTTATACGATTAATTGTATCGTGTATGGGCCACTTAACGCATTTTCGTTATCGTCTTTTGCCGCCAGGATTATTAATAATAGAACCCGTTGCCGGCGATCTCGCCCGTAGACCTACCAACCCCCATCGCCGCTGACAATCGAGGCACCGCCACCGCTGTCGTTTAACGCAGCTCTTGTTTAATTTTCCTTCGCGCGCTCTTCAGTAAAGTAAATTTGCGCAAACTTCTTGAGAAATTACGGATGGCTCCCAGAAGACCTAAATCACACATATTGGCAGTAGCCGACGATTTAGCGACAGCGGGAATAGTCGATAAACTGCTTGGTATTATTTTTATTCATATTTATTTTGTCGCCTTCGGACAACAACTCTAATACATTCGCTGCGTTTCACGACAACGCCTGCAGCTATTTTAAAATGTAAATATTTTTTTATGTCGCATATAAAATGTCACAATATAATATTTGACCCAGCGAATGTGTTAACGATAAAAAGCCAATTGTTGGGATCTTGGCGCATCTAAATGAACGAGTTCCGCGTTCTACACTCTACTCGCCGCCGTAAATACCTTCTTACCACGCAGCAATCGTTAATCAATTCCTTGGCCGCCGCCACCGAGTAGCAACAGGTTTCTATATACAGCGGCTCAAGTGATACACAATGAAAAAAAAACAAACATTATATTGTGTGAAACTAATACAGTGAAAACCTAGCAGGGGATGTCCAACATGTTTAATAAATAAATTGATAAACCTCGATTCTTTATCAGTCATGCTAGGAGCGCCATCAGTGGTAACAAAAACAATCATTGAAAAATCCACATTTGCTTCAGAAAGAGTATTTACAACTGCTTTGCAAATATCAGTTTCTTTTATTATTTCTTGCAATGAGATTAATTTCACCAACTCTCCTTTAATTTCATTACCAACAAAATATCTAATAAATATAGATAATCGAGCTGAACTAATAATATCAGTACTCTCGTCAAGACAAATTGAAAAGATATTACACAACTTAACCCTTTCAGACCTGTGGATCACTATAATGACCCACTAGTTTGATTGCGTATAACTAATTGAATAATGATGGCAGTTCAATTCTGTTTAAATAAAAATATAGAGAATGTTGTCTAGAGCATAATTAAAAAAAAAATAATTTTTAGTCATTTGAACACAAGAATTATTAGTTTTTGCTCATCATAATTAATGAAAAAAAAATGAAAAAAAATAATTATTTTGCTTGTTATAATTTGTCCGCTAGATCGTTCCCTATGAATGATTTTTATTTTATTGTATAATATTCGGTGCGCCGTAACTCCGCACGGATTGTCGCCATTTTATAATATATCACCTTAACTCCGCATACAAGGTTTTTTTTCGACACCTTAACTCCGCATACGAAGTTTTTTTTTAACACCCTAACTCCGCATAAAAGATTTTTTTTAACACTGTAACTCCGCACATAATTTTTTTTAATGTTTAAATACAAAATACAATACATGTTATTAAAGTTAAATAAAAATAATATTAGACTGCAGGTAATACTAGGTAATTATAAAATATAAAATTAATAATAATTAATGCATACAAAATAAAACGTTAAAATTATAATGCAAGATAAAATAAATTAAAATAAAATATTATTAAACGAAGCCAAACTTTTTACAAAACTATATCTATCTATTTGGTTGTTATTATATAATTCGATTTTTTTATTTATAAATTGTATATTATTTTTTTGTTTACTTCTAATTATCCTACTTTCATTATTATCGGCAGAATTCATTCTTATATAAGAATCCGTCTGCATAGCTAATAAATGTTTAATGAATACAGCAATATTTAGACGTGCTGATGTAAATAAATCACCAAATTTGGAGTGAAAAGACTCACAGTTGTTTGTAGTTCTCCAACGTCGCTTCTTTTTTGGCCCAAATACTGGGTGGAAATGTTGCATCGTTTGTTATGTATGTTTTTTCTAAGTATTTAATAATTTTTTTAATTCGTGCATCTTTGGGTTGGTCATTTTTAAAGTCATTTTTAAAACATGGTTCAACTTCATTAGGATCCAGATACATAAGACCAAATAATTGTCTAAGCCACTTTCCTATGTCGGATTCTTTGTTTTTATATTCTTGGACAAGACCAACTGCTTGTATTCGTCTCCGCCTATTAACAAATTAAAAATAATTAATAAGTATAAGTTATACCTACAAATATATTATCTATACGTACCATGATTGACTAAGATGAAAACGGCATCCAATTATATTTATATTAGGAAATATATATTTCACACTTGAATGAATTGCTGTTTCAAAATCGATCACTAATGTTGTTGGCTGCAAACATTTGTTTAATGATGAGCATTTTTCTTGAAGTATTTCCCAAATGGCTAGATATGTATCTTTATTTTTATTTGAAAGCAAACAGAACATAACTGGTACAAATACTCCATTACGATATGCATGAATACTGAATAATTGATGGAAAAATTTCGTATAGTATTTAAATGTACCGTCAACGTATAAGGTCTGAGAATCACACATAAAATTTAAATTTGAATCGCATGAAAATATAATTATATGATCTAATGGGTCATTTGTTATAATAAAATATTCGTCTTTTACTGTTTTCGGCTTAGTGTTATTTATATATTCATGTACTTCAGAAATTGATTTTGGAAGCTTCGGTAAATTTTGTATGCGTTCACGAGAAATGCTATCTCTTATTAATTTTGTGTCTTTACATGTTAAAGTTGACGCTGCTACTACATTAGTAGCTATTTCAAGTTTTATTAACTCGGAGGGACGATCATTAATATAATTAAGTCCCTTTTGTTTTATACCATTACTAATTGTTTGTCGAACAATAATATTGGTCTCGATATTTTCGTGTTCATGTATACCTGTTCTCTCGAAAAATTATTATCAACGCCAATTGTGTATAATTTTGCTTTACATGTTTTTTGTATGCACTTCCATCCAGTTTCGCCTGATTTTAATTCTGTATACTTGGAATATTTATAATTATTTTTCACTAACAGCACATTTTTTCGTTGACTGTATATAAAACTTATTTCACTTGCCATTTTTAAATGTAAAAGTAAAACTTTATAAAATAAATTTGAAATCTAAACCTAAACTCGTTGAGTTAAAAAGACACGAGAAATTAATCGGTACACAATAATGATAAGATATTGCATTGCAGATATATTAGTTTAATTTCAACATGGTTTTACACTGATATAGGCATGGGAACTTTTGGTGTTAAAAATATTTTTAGAATGCGGAGTTACGGTGCGTTCGTTTTTTCAACCGTGCGGAGATACGGTGCGTTTGTATTTTCGACCGTGCGGAGATACGGATTCACAAAATATTTTTATTCATGCGGAGCTATGGTGCGTCCATAATATTGTATGAATAATATCTTGTTATCGCCATGCACATGACTCAATTTCTACTTCACATATAGGCGATTGAACAGTGGTACAATATAATAACTAGGGCGCGGATTTTTATGTAAATACATATTCTTATTGAATGTAGATATCTTTGACCTGATTAAAAATAAGCACATTTCATAACACCCTGAATAAAATGACAGTTTTTTATGTTACATATTTTCACATATTTAGTTGTAAATACATATTTCTAAATATTTTATTAATAAGTACATATTTTGCAAATATTTCATATTTTATAAATATAGGTACTTATTAAATGTCCAGAAATGTTAAAATTAACCATCTATCGACTTTATCGACGTCGTAAATATTGATTACGACTTTTGATGTACTTATTAAATTTTTAAATATTAAAAATAACCATTTATCAACGTCTATCGACTTTATCGACGACGCGCGTCGTAAATTTGATGTCACCATATCGGTTAGTGTTAGTATTATTCAGTCTGCTGTTGTGCTGTTGTGTGTGTATATTTATTCGTTCTGCGTTCGTACATGTTTTTTTACGTTGTAAGTGAGTTTATATTTGTTTAATTGTGCCTGTACATGTATAACACTGATAAAAAATATGCCCAAAATTCCTTCAACAAAAAAAGCAAAAGTAGCTTAATACCTTTTAGAATTCCCTAATGAAACTTTTAAGAGTGATGGGCACGTGTTACTTTGTGTAGCATGTGGACAATCTGTATCTTGTTTGCAACGTTCTTTAATAACTCAGCATATAAACACATCAAAGCATAAAGAAAATAAAATGAGGAAAATTAAATTCAATCAGAATTTCATCACCTCTTCATCTTCGAATAGTAAGTCAACTTTTGATACCGATTTATATAGAACATTAATCAAGGCTGACATTCCACTTACTAAATTAAAAAATCTAACTTTTAAAATGTTCTTGGAAAAGTACACTGGGCAAGCTGTTCCCGAAGAAAGCACTCTTTGAAAAAATTACGTTGAAGTTATTTATAATGAAACGCTTTCTAAAATTCGAGATATCATTGGCAATGGTCCTATCTGGGTCTCAGTTGACGAAACTATAAATGTAGATGGTTGCTATATCGCCAATTGTATAGTAGGAAAATTAAATTCCGAACCTTCCAAACCAATTGTTTTAAGCTGTGGTGAACTAACTAAGTGCAATCATCAAACAATCGCAAGATTTTTTAATGATGCGATGAGCTTATTATGGCCACAAGGAATACATCACGAAAATGTTTTGTTGTTCTTATTGGATGGTGCACCATATATGGTAAAAGCTGGAAAGGTTCTAACTACATTTTATCCGAAAATGTTGCATTTAACATGTTTAGCGCACGGATTTCATCATGTAACTGAAACAGAGCACAGTTTCCACTTGTTGATTCATTAATTACTACCATAAAAAAAGTATTCCTTAAAGCTCCTAGTAGAGTACTAAAATTGAAGGAGTTATATCCTAATTTATGCCATCCCCCTGAGCCAATCATTACTCGGTGGGGATCGTGGTTAGCAGCAGTTAAATACTATTCAAACAATTTTGAAAAAATTAAAGACGTCATTTCAAATCTTGATTTGGATAATGCAATTTCTATTGCAAAAGCAAAAGATATTATGCAAAATAACGAGCTAAAAAATAATTTAGCATATATTTTAGCAAATTTTTTTTTTGGTTGAAGTCATTAAAAAATTAGAAACATCGAATCTCACATTAGTTGAAAGCCTAGAAATAGTGAAAAATGCAGCAAATACACTTAGTGAAGTCCAAGGAGAATCTGGAGTGATAATAAAAAATAAATTAAATGACGTACTACCTAAAAATGTTGGTTTACAACACATAAAAACTATTAGAAATATTCTTCTAAATATAAATGAAAACAATGGATCAATGGATATTGAATTTGCACCATCTGATATATCAAATATGAAATATGCCCCATTAACCTCAGTTGACGTGGAAAGCTCTTTCAGCAGATACAAATCAATTTTAAGACCTAACCGCCGCACATTTAAATTTGAAAATCTCCAAATGTACATTGTTTCAAACTGTTTCGAATACGACTGCAATGAAGATGGATAAATTAAAGTACAAAAAAAAATATATTATGTAACAGAATTCTATACGTTTATTACTTTTTTAGATGATTAAAAATTAATTAAATTAATAAAATTAATTTTTTGTTGTTAAATATTTCATGATTTTTAATACATATTTTGGCAAAAATGACAACATAAATATTTACATATTTTAACTTTTTTATTACATAAAAATCGGCGCCCTATTAATGACCCACCGGCTGCTACGCCTGATAATGCGATCACGCACGAGAATGTCTTTGTTTGAAATGAGGGGAAATATTTTAATTAAATCTTCGCACGTGTGCATAATAAATAATAATTATTATCACAAAAATAAATTAAAAACAAAAGCATAAACATATTCTTACAAAACAACTATCGTTTTAGTTAATATTTCGTTTGTTATATTTATTACGCATTAGTGTTTTGTAAAAAAAAATTGTTAATAAACTAATAACACAAGGAATATTAGACCTTTTGGAAAATGGGGAAGTCTCCGATTTAGAAATTACAAATGATGATGAAGACGAATTGGCATTTGATGGGGGAGATGATTTTTCGGATGCAGAATTAGATGATTTATTACAGCAATTCGACTGTAATTTTGAAAATTTAATGGATACTGCAGATGATACTATAGTTAATACTTTGGATACTAATGATATTCCTCTCTAAATTTCTCCTCCAAGAAATGAATTTCCGATCACACAAAATAAAATATATAAAATGGTTACAACAACCATATAAGGTTTCATACAAGTTTTCTCACTAGAATAATAAAAAAAAAAGTTGCGTGTAATTACACAAATATTTTTCATAAGCGTCTGTAGTTTAAATTTATAATATATTCATGCGTAAAATCACGATAACTCATCAAATGATTTTGGTTTTTTAATGTAATTTATACTGTTATTATATTACCATTATCTATACTCAATACATTTTGAAAATATTCAGATTAATTTTAATCTATTTGTTAGCATGTGAAATTTTAGTTTTTTTAAAGTCCCAATAACAATGTTTAGGCTTGATTAAAAAGTTTCATATTAATAACTATAACTGTTAGCAATATAAATATATAATAAAATACAGTCAGACTAACTGTTTGCGTTCGTTTTTCATATGCAAATACCTAAGCAATGATTTATTATTGAATTCAAATTTGACACATTCATTACAGTGACTTACTGAATGATGGGGTATACTCAACACTTAGTATATAGCAAAGCAATTACCTACTTGTCCATTTTTTTCCTGTTTTGTCGTTTAAATTTTGTACCACAATCAAATGTTTTCACAACACTTTTGAGCACTGCTTTTTATTTTTTTTTAATTCATCAGTGTTCCTTGTGGATTTAATATTTTCTCATCAAGCTTTGATCATAACTAAAGCAGCTATTAAGTAAACTGATGGATTTTGCAAAAATTTTGATAATATATTGTAGCTTTTTTTAGAATATTTTTTTACATAATTAACATAAAACTAAATTTTAGATTCATTACATGGATAAGCTTATCTTGTACTTCAAAAACCTCCAATTTGTTTTGATTGTTTTTATTTTAATATATATATATATATATATATATATATATATATATATATATAGGTAGTCTTGGTAAACTACTGGTAAGAAATAATGTATAAATATAACGTTTCTAATGTACTAAAAAATAAAACTTATCTTTTCAGTCATAATATAAGTCAATTTCATTATAATATTTTATTGCTCTATAATCAATATTAATTATTATTGGTATTTAAAATAATTTATATCTTTAACGACCAACGGATTATATGTAAATTTATATGAAATTCATTGTTGTGTAAAATGTACATTCATTTTTCAATTTTCCGGAGTCAAACAAGATGCCAATTTACAGCAAAAATAACTGTGGATCAGATGACCACCTGACTCCCCCCCCCCCTAGAACCACCACTATTTTCTGGGTTATAGTAATATAGTATAATGTTTATTAAATTTCTTTTAAAAAATTTAAACAAAATATACTTTTACGCAGTTTTAAGATAGGTAAGAAAAACTTAAAATGTCGTACTTCTGTCAATATTTAACAGATATAAACGTCTCCGTCAACTGTTAACATATTAATTTATATATATTATATATATATATATATATATATATATGTGTGTGTATATATAATTATATATATAATACTATATTTTACTCAATGCTTGTACATTCTTAATTATGCTCTAATACTAGTACATTAATTTGTATAATGTGACGAATAAAAAATTGGTATGGACTAGCATGACACAAGAATAATTTTCAAACTTATCACTGTCAGGACTTGCATTTAAAATTAAAATTTCGTTTTACGTGATTTATTAATCTAAATGTTTTACAAATTTTGCATTTATTGTTATTTATAAGTAAAACGTTGTACAAGTTTTATGTCTATCGTTATTTACAATTTGATCATGATATACAACTTTTGAGTTTATCATTATTTGAAATTAAAACGTTATACAACTTTTGCGTTTATTATTTATCGTTTATCGTTAAAAATAATATTTAATGCGAAAATGGCCCGGATACGGAATATAATAAATTCTTGGTTTAATCACTATAAGATTGATTGCTAAATTAAGTGGAATAAATATTTCTACGAAACAAATATTATTATTTTTGAGTAAATTAATTTTAAATTATTTCGTTTTACGTTATGTTTTGTTTTATTATTTATTATATATTTTGTTAATCGTTGTGTTTTGTTCTGTAGTATTTAATTATTTTTATCAGCCGTTTTCCGTTTTGATTACGTTTATAAATTTCAATCGTTTTTTTGTGATATATAACGTTACAATTATAACGTTATTATTACATTTGCAAGCCCTGGTCACTATTAAAAATTGAAGAATATACACCAAATCAATTAAAAACTGAAAATATTATTAAAAATGTGCAACTGAAAACGAGAAAATTGATTTAACATGGATAGTTACTTAATAGTTAATATGAATCTTTAATTTAAATAATTTATTCGTAAGCTTTGTATAATTTTAACACCTCCGAAATGTAAGGCCTAGTTGCGCTTATGTCCAATACACAACATATTGTCGATGTAATATTTCTTTTTTCTTAAAACAACAGAATAAACAAAAAGAAAACCAAAATATACCATATAATCTACATGCGTATATATATCTATATAAATATATATATAAATATAAATATATATATATACATATATTTATATATTTTTGTTTTATAATATTATCTCTCGTTAAACAATAATAATAATAATAATAATAATAATAATAATAATAATAATAATAATAATAAGCGATAATAATTAATTAATAACAATAATAATAATAATAATAATAATAATAACACGGAGCACCTTTTCTAGTAATAGTGGAAAACGAAAAGAAATAAAAAAATATATAACTGAAACACAACGAGTGTACCTATATAATATTTATATTATAATATATGCGTTTCGGAAGAGGACGAGGATGAGGTGATAAACATAATACCATTGATTATAGATGATGATAATTACTATCTAAGACCAATGATAATATTTATATATACATATATAATATATATATATATATATATATATATATAAATTGCTATCAATTGCTATTACATAAAATACGAGAACAAACGATAAACGTAATTTAAAAAATATACAATAAAATGATATATTATTATGTGTGCGTGTTTTACTTGACTGTTGCAGTATACAACATAAAAATATTTTGTTTGTTTTTCATATAATTATATAATATATAATATTCTTATCTAATAATAAAATGACAAAGTTTAATAAAATTCATAAAATTGCGGGCGGCCGCAAAAAAAAATAATTATAATAATTATAAAAAAAACAATATGCCATTTTTTTATCGTAAAAAACTAACGTAATATATACTATATTTATATATATACCAATTTAATTATATATGTATTATATAATATACTCTTTATATATTAAAAACCGTATTTTACACATTTTCACTCCGTCTTCTTATCAATTAATTTCACAATATAATTACCCCACATCACGTTAAATTTCCTATTCATTTTTATAATAATAATATTAACGAAAACAAATTAAAACTATTCGCGTATTGTAATAATATTTTATATGATATATTCATATATTACACGTATACATAAATAAAAATACGCAGCCGGTGCCAAATCGTCATCGTCGAACGACTTACAAATAAAATACATACATATATAATATGTACTACAACTTTTTGCTGTGTCACCACTATTTTACACACACTATATACAATGTATATATAGTTTAAGTTATCGTATATATTATATACATAAATATGAATATGTTAAGTCGCTTAGAAAAAAAAAAGAAAAAAAAGTATTGTAGTAGATGATGACGACAACGACGGCGACGACGACGACTCTTATAGACTATAATACATTATAATTTATACAAAACACAAAAACGCATAACACATAATATAATAATAATAATGATAATAATAATTATAATTATATTTAAACGCGAGGTGGCGGCGGCCACATTTCATAATAATATATACCTATTTTTATATTTATATTTATCTATCTACACAAAATATCGTAACTAAACGACGTGTAAAAAATATGATACAATAATATTAATTATATCGCGCGCAGAAATATATTTGATATCATATAATATTATATTGGCGCGATAGCAACAGCTATACAAGTGTGTGTGTGCGCACGTGCGTATGTTTGTGTGTGCAATACAATAATATAATGTGACAAGTGTGTAGAGTGAGTTTCTATTAATTAGATTGTTTTCCTCAGTTTTTCGTACAATTTATACATCGATAAAATTTACGAGTTTTCAATAAAAAAAAAAAAAAAATGTAAACAATAATGATGAATAAACCCTTCTCAGCCGCCGGCACTATTTCCCCTCTCCCCCCCCCTCCTCCCATTTCTTTAACACAATAGCAATATAATATTATAATTTATAATATACGTATTCTAATCATAATAATATTATACAATAGATGTGTATTACTATTTACAAATACGACGACGAAAAAAGTGCAACACGCGTGGTAAGTACGCTAACAAAAACGAAATTATTTTATTAATTTTTTTCTTTTCCCCGAAAAAACAATAAATAATACGAAAAACAAAAAAATCAACGATCGTCGTTATGTACGACTGTAGACGACGTTACAATTACGCGTGGTAATATGATGTTATTATTATGTACACTTCACTTTATCGATTTATATTTATATTATATAACGTGTGAACACGACGTGTGCAGTACGTGTACGATCGTCGTCAACTACGATTAACCGTACCTACCTAAACAAACAACGTTCAATCCGAAGATTAACAGACAACGACGAAATCTTTCGTCCACACACACACACAAACGCACAAACGCAAGACGATTGTGACGAGATAAGCTCTCTTCTTCAACACGCGCGGGCATACACACACAGACACACAGGATATCCTCCCACAATAGAAACAGTTTTTATAAGCGACATTCATATACATCTGAGACCGTGAAAAATTTCACACAAACATAATATTGTACATAATTATTATACCAATTCATTACGTCCTGTACCATCAGAAGATTTATGTTCCGTATATTATATAAAAAAATACTATACAACAACAATAGTAATAATAGTAATAATAATAATATTAATAATATCAATATTCTATTTCCTTAAAAACGCGATATTTAATATGAGACGCTACCTTGTAACAAAACAACACTATACATAATATTATATTAAATATGCAACGGCGGTGTATGATCTCGCGAAATTTTGCAATTTTAAATTTTTTTTTTTTAATTTTTTTTTTTTTGTATTAAAATATAATGTACTAATAATATAATATAATATGTTACAGATCCCGTCTGCGACGACCTTGCTCATTGCTGCTGCTGCTGCTGCTCTTATTGTAGTCCGCCAGCTAAAGAGATCACCGACGCGATGACAATCGTAGACGAATCCTTCGCCGAGTCGTCACCGTCGCCGCTACCACCACTTCTGCCACCACTACTGCCGCCGCCGCCGTCATCGTTGTCGTCGTCGTCGTCGTCATCGTCGCAGCCTTCCTCCTCAGATCAACTACCGTCGACCGAGAACAGCTCTTTGTGCAGGGCCGGGAACTCCAAGTGCGGCACCGTACGACGCAACTTGGCCAACGCTTCCATGTGCAGCATTCCCAGTTGCCTGTGGAAGAACAACAAATCGTTAGTCGTCACAATGTATTATATTTGTGAAATATTATATTCTGTCGTGTGTTTGTAATCAATAACGGCCGAAACACAAAGTGCCAACATTTCTCAGAGCGAACAAACCGTCAGGCTCGTTATAGAACAAAAAGTAGGCGAGACAACCATTATTTTCTTGTTCTTCTCTTCTATTTCTCCCCCTCCCCCACATTATAAGAACTTGGATATTCACTCGTTTTGTTTTATGGCTTTCGTGACCAACTGTGTAACCAGGAATTCCCAAATGAAGTTTTTATTCAAAAATTACCTCTTCATTGGACTGAATATAATTAAATAATATAGTCTAGCTATACACAAATATAGAACATATTACATAATATTATTATGTTCTTATAAGTTATGATATATATATATATATATATATATACGATTTCAGGTTTATTATATGGTTACGAGCATATGAATATATAGTTCTACTAATATCAGTAGCATGAGTAAGTATGTGATGTTTAAGTAGAGTTTAAGACGTCTCGCATACTGTAATATGCTTTAATAATAACCTAGATATTTACCAATTTAACAATCATTCACATAATATTAAACCTAATATGTTTGAAACGAATTTGTATACGTAGTCCAGATATAATGGCAAAAAATACCATTATCATGTAATTAAAATATATATTATGTTTGTTATAACGTTTTAAAAAGATACATATGATGATTTATTATGTAATATAATAATTTAATCTATTACGTCCTTACGAAAATAATAGTTTATGCGGTTATAAGTATACTTTGAATTTCTTAAAATGTATTTCGTATAGGAAGTGAGAAATATTTTCAATATAAAACTTTGGTAAGAACTTTATAACCAAATACAATTAACAATAGCACATCTATTACACGAGTGCCATTGTGAAATATACCTGTACCTTCTGACACTGTACTTAATTATAAACAAATTTAAGTATTCAAATTATTAAAATTTTTCATGCAAGTTTCTTTTCTGTCTTACACATAGCATAGCATAAAGTATAGTGTAGGTAAATAATTAAATATTAATTAATCAAAAATAAATTATGGTATTAGAAGGAGTAGGTTTAAGGTTTAAACACCTCACGGTTCGTGGCTATGATATTAATATTTCATTCTGATCCACCAAAAATTAAATTGCTCCAAGATGGCTCTTTTATAGAAAAAATCCTGACACCACCACGATTACAAATTAACTTATTTGTGCTTAATAAAAAATAATGAAATGCAACTCCAAATTTTTAGCCATCCTTAGTTCTCTTTTACGCACTTAAAACTGTATATATTATAAAAAAAATATAAAAGTAATTATATAAAAGTAAAAGTTTTACTTTTGGTTTAATATATGTGTCAATTCAAGCTTAATTAAAAATAAAAAAAACTTAAATATACGAAAATATTTATCCACGTAGGTAGACTATAAATTCAACACGCAAAATGTGATGAATTTTTTTTATTGGAAAAGTGAGGAGCATATTTTTTTATTTCTTTTCGTGTATTTATACTGACTGCCAGCAGAACTCATATTTATCGCACAAACAGTAGCACGGCGGGGAAGATGGGTTAAGCTGACACGTATCCTCACGGCGGAAATTTGATTCATACGCGCGCGGGGTTGTAGTATTTGACATTTGCAGTGGCGGATGTAATAGCCCTAATATAATCACCTCCCCTCTCATACTATATACAATATATATGCATTGAATAACCATCTACGCGTTCAACTGTATATTTAAAATTCTAAACGAATCGTATTTCCGACCTACAGTGTTCGTACGTAATATTCACCGCTGCTGCCATTTATCTGTTCTAATAGTAGAATACAGACGAAAATGCTTTATTCGGTCGATTACACTCTATTCACGTGCAAACTGTACGAATACGAATTTATACCACTGCAGTATAAATATCACAGTCACGTGGAAAGAACCAAAATCAATCGTCATTTTACATCTCACTGATGAAAATTCTGCAAAGGACGCGAGGAACGGGCGTCTCGATATTATCATAAACAGGCAAAACGGCTGTCCAAGCAAATTAATTTTTACTTTTTATCATCAAATGAAGTCAGTTTACAAGGAAAATTAACTTCATCAAGCTGAGTGTAACTTCTTATCGACAAAAAATGAATAGTGTTAATTAAAGTTTGATGATAAAAGAGTGACTAAAGTTACGTAATCTGTAACTAAAACTCAAAAGTTTATAATTTATTTTGCCATAGCAATTTTATACAAAACGAATTAAAATCTTTTACTTTAGGCACCCTAATACATAGGTACAATTAACTAGAAATGTACATCAACAATATTTTCATCAGAAATTCAGAACTAAAGATAAGAAAAACTAATTGAGCTTATAGAAAAATAATTATTTAATGTAAAATAAACTTTTCAGTATAAATTTAACATGTTGAAAAACAATTGGTTATATTTTGTAATAAAAGGTAACTAATTTAGTTAATGAATTGGCACATAACTGTAAAAAAGTATACTAGTGGTAAGGTAGATTTAATTATTAATGACAAAAAAAAAACTCTATTGAATTTCTAAGTTGGTGGATACAGTTCAATACCGCATATTATACAAGTGAATACAAAATAACATCTATTAAAGTCTACCAGCATGTCGATCAAAACGAACATATTAATTATATACAATTTGTTAAAATATATAACAAATTATGAATACACTATGTTAAATACATTATTTACTATTTGATATACCTATATGTATTAGGTATATTATGTCAAAACATTTTTATTCAATATATATTTACACTTTGCGATTGACTACATATTATTGTTTTTATTTATTTAAGTTAATTGAATTATGCAGCTATTTATTATATTTTATAAATTAATCTTAATTCCTGGCACTGAATACCAGTTAATGATATTAAAACACAAAGCCGAAGTTAATTTCATTTTTTATGTACAGGTTCAGAGAAATATCGTAAAATTAAATTCAATATACAAATTAACTTTACTTAATATGTGGTATATTATTTTATTTGACAGATGATCATATTATGAATATTTTAACTTCTAAAATTCCAGTCCTAAATTATGTAACTATCGGTTCTCACCTGAGTATCGGGATCTTTTGTATGAGAGCATCGCACACTTGATTCTGTTGCTGTTGCTGCTGTTGATGATGCTGTTGCTGATGTTGCAGATCAACGGTGGCGGCATTTTTGCCACCCGCGGTCCTATGGTCGAGCTCCATGCGCAGAGCACGTAGAATGGCCTGTCTGAGGCGACCGATCTCCACGGTGCCTTTCAAGCCTTGCCGGTCTGTAGTAAAATTTAATCATCAAATAAAATAATTTTCATGCAAAAATAATACTACAGTCATAGGGTATATACAGGCACACAACAAACTAGATTGCTGACTTTTAATAAAAAGTATAACACACTATACTAGCGAATTTGGTAGTATTGCAGGGATTAGGTAAATTACTATCAATATGTATGTAGTGTGACTTTGGTGAAACTTACAGTTAATAAAAAAATATATATAACACTCCCCGAAAATCTAAAAGGTTACTATTTTTAAGCTGAGGCTGAGAACCCTATTGGAACTATCAAATCGTGTGGATTTGCTTAAATAAATGTATAAAGTATATAACAGAGGTGGTCAAACTCCCTTTGATAAAGATCTACTGAAAATTTATTTTTCTTTTGAAGAGCTATAGAAATTCATACAACTATATTGTCGACAGCGGTCACTGGAATTTATTAAGGTGGTTATTAAATATATAGTATATATATATATATATATATATATATATATATATATATATATATATATATATATATATATATATATATATATATACATTCTAAGGAGGGTCGACTTTGAAATTGTTTGCGATTGACCATTTGGCCACCCCGAATTTATAAATATAGTGTAATAGATAATATATAAATGGATAAATCCATATTGCTAGTCGATAAATCTTGTAGGAAAATTGGGATATTGGAGATATTTAGGGATATATATAACCCTTAACCCATCAAAACCCCATTTATTTTTTCGGTTTACATCATCTGGACCGCAAAGTGTAGATCAGTGAATATCCCAGAGGTTATGTGTGATGGGTAAAAATCATATTATTATATGCGTTGAACGAAACCGACTCTGTAACCTAGTTCATTGTATTTTCTGTGGTATTTCTAGTACAATAATAAATACATTATCGTTATCGCAGACTACCAACCTGGTGACAGCAACACGACGGCCGAGTATAGGGCCAGCTCGGTTTCAGTAAGTTTCAATGAGGCCACGGAACGGCTCACTTCGAAAGCCAACGAGACAAGTTTCTTTTCAACCGTATCTTGTGTGTAAAACGCGTCGGCCGGCAGCAAAGCATCTGCGTAGTAGACGCAGTCCCGGTGTAGATCGTAGTGTCGAGACATCCTTAGCACTGCTAACTCAAAACTTCCTGTTGGAATAACGAAGAAATTAATTTCACAAACGATACGATTACGAGCGTTTATCGTCAGTACAGATATATAATAAATGTATAGGTATACGATCTATAGACGATCTTGACAGAAAATAACAAGAGAAAACCAACAAAAAAATTATATTAAAATATCCGTTACACAACTTTTTTATACTACAATGATGGTAATTAGATACTTCGAAAAAGTTTTTTTTCGAACACCGAGCATTTTATGTTTGTAAAAAATAAAATACTCGTGCTAAAGCCATGTGGGTTGTGTCTGACTTAATAACCATTCGATTTAACATAAAAAACAGCTTCATAAGGCTGCTTTTATTATATACCGATAGATCCAAGTCTCGTACGCATTCTGTCGTTTAGACTTTTGGCTAGTCCAGGCGTGCCCAACCTTTTTTAACTTGCGGGCCACATTCGAAATTTATATTTATACTGCGGGCCGTATATGTTTCACGGGGTTTTTTTTGTTCATTTCGATAAAATATAGACTAGTCACAGGTATATCTATTGTATATTTTATCGGATATAATATTATCTTTGTTCACTTATCGAATTTATGACTCAAATCGTATGTG
>JACXSJ010001064.1:0-101125 GCA_014851325.1 Pentalonia nigronervosa | reverse complement strand
GGCTAGTATTTGCAATGTTCAAACATCTTTACCGCTCATAACCGATGCACAACTTACCCGCTTTGAGTAGTACGATCTGGTCGTCTTGCGATAGTTTCATGAAACCGGGCACCATTTTTGCAAACTCGATAATCTGTTGAATGACGGACGTCAACTTTTGTGCACACTCCAACCATAACTCCTCATGAGGCTAAAAATTACAAATTTTTAAGTTAATTATTTATATTGTTAAATGGCACTTTTCTCATTTACATTCGTACTGATAGGTAGGTAAAAGGGAGGGAGGTATCTATAGGCGTGAGTGTATTCAATATTCCAATATCCAACCACTGTCCGTTAGAAAAATTAGAACATTTTAAAATCAACATAATCCTACTCGTATATTTGCAAGTGCATAACCATTATTACAACGTATTTATGACATTTTAGAATTAAATTTATTTGATTTTTTTTTTTTTGTCCTCTTAATTGACAATAGTTTAGTCGAAACCATAATACTATATAGCATGGGTTCCCAAACTGTGGGTCGCGATTATACTTTTGGTGGGTCGCGCTATATTTTATTCATTTTATTCACTATATATATTTTTAAATAATACAAAAATATAATCATCTATTACTTTTCATTGATGTTCAAAATTCAATTTTATCATCAATCGTTATCTGCAAGTGTGACAATTACGAGTTTACAGCAGCCGTGTCAAAACGACACAATCAAATTAATAAATAATAGTTATTGAAAATATAACAGTTTATCTGAAACAAAGTAGATACGTGCATGTCGCATGACGTTCAAAACTTTTGATTATTTTCAGTAACACGTGGCACATCGAATACGATACACGTACGTAGTTTTATATTAAATAGTACTTTTTTTAAATAAATTCAATTTTTTTGTACTTTTGTACAATTATGGGCAAATGGTTAAACAAAAAGTCAATGAGTCAAAGTCAAGAAGAAATAGAGACAATGTCTGTGTCAACAGTTAAAAAGAGAAAATTAAATTACGATGAGCCTTCAACAAATTCTTCGGAATCAAAACAAAAAAAAACTTTCAGAAAATATTGTCCAGAATATTTGCAAATTGGATATACGTGAAACGGAGACGAAGAACATCCACGACCACAATGTGTTATTTGTGGATATATACTTGCAAATGAGAGTATGCGACCAAACAAACTACATCAACATATCGATACGAACCATCCAGAAATGAAGGATAAACCACTTGATTTTTATGAAAAAAAACTAGAATCTCTAAAAACATCAAAAAATAATATTTTTAATTTTACTACAATTAACCAAAAAGCTACGTACGCCTCATATAAAATATGCTTACGAATTGCTCAAACTGGTAAGCCTCACACAATTGGTGAGTCTTTAATTTTACCAGCAATCAAAGACGCATTCGGAATGATGTTTGATCAAAAATATTTAAAACAAGTTGAAAAGTTATCGCTTTCAAATAATATAGTGTCGCGTAGAATCGACGAAATTTCTGAATGGGTAGAAAATAAACTGATCGAAAGAGTCAAATTGAGTAGATGGTTTTCATTACAGCTAGACGAGTTCACAAATATTCAAGGCTTATCTCAGATGATCGTTTTTGTACGTTATATATGGATGAAAGAATCTCACGAGGATTTTTTGTGCTCTGAACCGATTATTCGAGGTACAAGTGATGAAATTTTTAATACTCTTAATACTTATATAACAGCGAAAAGAATTGAATGGACAAAATGTATCGGGTTATGTACGGACGGCGCTCGAGCATTGTGTGATAAGAATAATAGTGTTATTATTAAAATTCGTGAAATTAACCCTAATATGCCATGGATGCACTTTAATATCCATAGGGAGGCATTAGTATCAAAATCTTTGTCAGATGATTTTAGAAATGTATTAAACACGTCTGTAAAAATAGTAAATTTTATTAAGGCAAGGCCGTTACAGTCCCGTTTATTTGAGAAGCTTTGTGAAGAAATGGGCAGTATTCATAAATCACTTCTCCTTCACACTGAGGTACGTTGGCTATCGAGGGGAAAAGTTCTTACAAGACTTGTCGAACTTCGCGAAGAAGTCACTTATTATTTGGACGAAAAAAACAATTACATAAAATTTTTACGTGATTGGAAGTTTATTTTAAAACTTACATACTTAGCAGATATATTTTCTAAATTAAATGAACTTAATTTATATTTGCAAGGTATAGGCGGAGATATATTTTCAGTTTACGACAAAATCCGAGCATTTATGAAAAAACTTTTGTTGTGGAAAAATAATATTGAAAACAAAATGTTTGACTGTTTTGAATTATTTTCAAATTTTATAATTGAAAATCAAATAGAAGTTGATGATAGCAATATTACATCTATTTCTGATCATTTACAAACATTGAAAGATAATTTTGATTCATATTTTCTGAGTGAGATGGAGAACTATCAACAAATGAAATGGATTTCAAATCCTTTTCAAGAACATGACATGACAAGTGGGTTATCAATAAGAGCTAAAGAAGAATTAATTAAACTATTTGAAGATAGTGTATTTAAAATGAATTTCAATTGATAAAAATTAATAAGTTTCTAGTTATTATTTCAAGAAAATTATCCAACTGTTTCCAATGAAACTGTAAAGATGCTACTCCCATTCATTACATTATATAATTGTGAGGTTGGTTTTTCGGCAATGGTTACTATTAAAACCAAATTACGGAGCAAATTGAAACTTTCAAACTCACTACGTCTCAAGCTTACCAATGTTGAAGTGGATATCGATGATGTGATGGAAAGAAATAGGAAACAATTACATCCTTCACATTAAAATTATACCTATACTTATTAAATTACTACTAATATATTATACTTATTATACTTTTTTTTTCATAACTACATAAAAAAATTGAATAAAATAATTATAAAAATTAATTTTTTATGTTGTATGGTACAAAAAAAAAGGTCATTCATTGATATTGTGGGTCGCCATATTTTAAAAAATTTCCAAAATGGGTCGCACAATAAAAAGTTTGGGAACCTCTGCTATATAGTGAAAATGCTTGAACATTATATATGATAATAAGTTATTGTAAAATGTAATATATAATTCAAACATCAGTCAATCAATTAAAAAAAACTTTCAAGTTGAACTTGAATAAAATAATTGGAATGACTTAACTTATCTATATTTGTTAATCAAAAATTTATAAAAATAAAACCCAATCAAATTTCAAAATTACAATAATATAACCCAAAATAAATATTAGCAAAATACAGCACAGTAATACAACAACAAAAAATGATGCTATAAATAATAAATATACTAAATTAATAATTCCCACCTGTAACAAATATTTTTGCAACAAAATAGCAAGTATAAACTTTATCAAAAGCAAGTGTTAATTCAATTAGTTAATTAAGTTAATTCAAAAATAACCTTTTCAAAGTATCAAATATTTAATTAATATACTACTGAACTTTATCTGCCCGAGTACTAAAAAATAATGCAAGTTGGTTTACCTATCATATATAGTATATACGACTAAAATTTAAAGTTAGTGTGAGGTTTGAATAGGTTTAATCCTCCTTGACTTTTACTTTGAGACAGCACGGACGGAATAAACCACTGGAGGGTCTATATTATAGTGGAGCGTGTCATATGTTCTAATACTATGTATTTGAATATCGAGTCAAGTGGTTGTAAAACTCTGTCCAAACCAAAAAACATTTGTCGTCGACTTTGTCATAAATGTCGGCGACAACATTTAAAAACAGGCACA
This sequence comes from Pentalonia nigronervosa, assembly GCA_014851325.1. Taxonomy (NCBI): domain Eukaryota; kingdom Metazoa; phylum Arthropoda; class Insecta; order Hemiptera; family Aphididae; genus Pentalonia; species Pentalonia nigronervosa. The sequence continues at coordinate 97,350 of JACXSJ010001064.1, read as the reverse complement.
TTCACACCAAAGCAACATATTTGATAAACATTTTGGTTTGTGAATTAGTCATGGACAAAATGTGGAATGAGAATGACGTTGTAATTACAGCATCTGCTTGCGTAATTTTGAATTTGGAAATGAAAATAGCCTCTAAAAAGAGGTATTGGGTTCGTCCTAATCTTTTAGCTAAGCAGAAATACAGTGAAGATGATTTAACAGCTGATCTTAAACGTAATGACATTGGTCTATCTGGAAAATTGAAATATGAATATACAATTTACGAATTAAAGTATTAATTTATCAATATAATTTACTATAACTAGAATAACTAAATATGAAGTATTTATTAAATGTTTATCGACAATATTTTGACCGGTATAGAGGTGTCAATACACTATCGCTAACGGTGATTACAAACATTGTCGAATTTTTCCCGCATCGGATGGAAAACAAATATTTATTGGTGACAACGACGCCGACACAATTTTTGGTGACAAATTTCAGAAATATTTCTAATTTTTGTCACCGAAATTTTCAGCAGCACACGTTTGCGACAAATGTTTCTTGGTCTGGACGCTGCTTAAGGTGTTTGAAGTTTGAACATATTCAAAATTTAATACAACTAATTGAACCAAAATTATTTTTATATCTAGTAAATACAAATAGGTATACTAAAAATATAAAAATGTTAATAAATATACTAATAAGATAAATCTTCCTAAAAAGTTTGTGAAATTAATCTTCATCATAATTCATAGTTAAAACATTATTTTAATTTATTACCGCAATATTGAATTATATATTCTTTTACATTATTCTAATTGTATATCTATTAGGTATTATTATTTTTTTCCAAATCAGCATAATTATATTTGTTTATCCTACGCATATAATTAAAATACTTATATTATCATATAAAAAATATTTTTCACGTTTTATTTTTGACGAATTTAATATTAAATCTATTAAAACAAATTAACTCGATCTAGCATTTAGGATTTGGTCAAACTCTAATAAAATGTTGTATGGATTTTTAAAATAATTTACTCGTGTGTAAAAATTAATTTGACGGACGGGGAAAAATCGATAATTGTTTAGTATCCCTTGGATGGATAATTTTCGTCTAAAACCAATCACTAAGGATATTTTTAACATTACAGACACGGTGATGTAACATTCTTAGAAACGGTCATTTTACAATTGAACACTTCGTTATTACATAATATCATAAGCCGGAAAGCTCCAACTCAGTCCACCTATTAGTGGTACGTAATATCATCTTACACGACTAAAGCCAACGACAACCTACCATAGTCTTATACATTATCAATTTGTCAGTAGTCGTCTTGTTAGCAGCCGCCATGGTGGCTGTTCGGTACATGCCATCGTGTATCTGGTCAAGAGTATAGAAACACGTGCGGGCGTGCGCGTCTGCGATGGTCTTGCTCAGCAACTCACTGATCTGGATAGCGTCTGCTGCTGAAATTGGTAAACGTGCAAATACGTTAGATACACAAACCCAAATATTATTATTATTATTATTATTATTATTATTATTATTATTATTGGGCCGCGTAGAGATGTAATTGCGTTCTACGCGCATTACACTGTGGTGCTCTACGAAAGAGTGTGTTATTACTCGACCTGTTTTGAACGTATTCCGAATCCTCTTATACATGAATTCATAGTCCGTCACCCAAGAACTATCAAGACTAATCTAGGTTTTTCCCAAATTTTCTGAAGAAACAAAAACTGTTTGGTTAAATTAAAGCTCACTATTGATTTGTTAAATGTTTAGTGACCGTTCATGAAACCCTACATAAGACGTCTAACGATTATAATATATTTTATCATTTACTGTTTAATAATGATAGTAACAAATTACCAATTTCAAATTTATAAAAATAAATATCAAACAAAATTTTACCAGTGCTATAAAATTCATTTTTAAATAAAAATATTTTAAAAATGTAACCTACTTGTAATAATAATAATAATGCAGTCTGTTAAAAATGGAAAGGAAAATGAAGTTCCATAAAATAATATGATATTTATTTTTATATTTTTAATTAGCCAGAATAAAACGAAAAAAAATATTGGCCGCAATTCGTAAATAAATGCTAAAAAGAACCTGGGCGACAAATACAATTAATATGCACTCTAAAAAATGCTACATGACCGCCATTCGGAAGAAATGTTTACGCAGGTCGCAACTAGTGTAACCACCCGAAATTCCTACAAGAGGAAAAACCGTTCCAGCGGAATTCGTAGTGACAAGGGGACGTTGTTTCGGCGCACACACCTCACGGCCACTTGATGATGGCACGTGACTCTAACATACACTAGTTTTGTTAGCGTTTATTGTGTACTGACCCGAAGAAACGGCGGCCGTTGAACCGGAAACGCCGGCCATCAGGTTGTCCTGTGCTCCGGACGCGACAGCCGCCACCGACGACACTTCCATGTCGCCACCGTATGTGGATGTGGCCACAGCCGTCGATGGCGTCGTGCTGGAGGCTGCCGGTGTCGTGCTGTCCGCTACGTAGTTGCTGCTCGTTGCAGCTGTGTCGTATGGGGGTGGCACAGAACCACTCGCGCCGGCTTGCACCGCCGACGATGTGGCCGCTGCCGCGTACGCTGCGAACGTGTCCACCACAAGCGACGCGGCTGCTGCAGCCGCGTTAGTTCCACCACTGCTGTTGTACCCGCCTCCTCCATATCTGCGAACGACACGGACGACATTAGTGAAACGATTTCACGAAATTGTATAATAATAGTTATAATTGTAATATGTTATCAAGAACCAAAAAGGTTCTGATATGATAGGCATACTATTGTTGTTTTTATTTTCCAAACTGCTGACCATACATTATTTTTCCTCCGTAGAACCTCTCAATCGCAAACATTAAACATTATATTATTATATCACGCCGCGATGTTAAATTGATTCCACTGCAAATTAATAATCGATTCCTTTTATTGCCTAACCACGAAAACCAGAACCTTTCGTCCTCGAGCTCACAATATTGTATTTGTCTTATATACTATGTACTCACCCAACTCCTGAGCCACCGTTGGCTCCGTTGACGCCACCGCCGGCCGCGGCGGCCGCTGCTGCGGCGGCTGCTGCTGCGGCCGCGGCGTATGCCTGCTGCACATTACTGTTTATGTTAAATTGTTGCTGCTGGCCGTGGAGCTGATGTTGCTGGTGCTGTTGTTGCTGTTGCTGTAGCTGCTGTTGTTGTTGTTGCTGTTGCTGTTGCTGCTGCTGCTGATGGTGATGTTGCGAGAGATGTCCTCCCCCACTGTGTAATTGGTGTAAACGCAGCCCATGGTCGGCGGTGCTGGAGGGCATCTGTTGCTGTTGTCCATGCCCGTGCTGCTGCCCGTGCTGATCGTGGTCGAATACTGACGAGTCAGCGGCCACGGCCGCGGTACCGCCGCCGCTACCGCCACCGGTCGTTGTCGAACAGCAGTCGATGGCTGTGGCCTGCGCGGCAACCGCTGCAGCAGCGGCCGCGGCGGCTGCTGTCGAACGCATCTGCGCCCTGTGGAAGCGCACTTCGTCTTCGACCTTTTCCCGCTGCTTCTTGCTCATGCGCCCGAATTTGACCGCTGCACACGGGCAAGACCAAAAATAAAAACAAAAACGGACGTGTGTTATATTTTATTACATCAAGAAATTGTCACATATTGTAATTTGTACAGTACACGCGCGTGCAATACAATGTAAAATGCAGCACATACGGATTGTGATTTATTCATATTATCGTTTAATTTTAACTTCCGCATTGTTGTTAGGAATTTTCTTCGATACGCGTGCACAGAGGGGTATCGGCACGTTAAATATATTATATTTCTTTTTACGGATAATTATCATGTAATAGTAATATAATATGTAACAGGAGCGCAACCAGAATTTGTTCGAGCCCCTCCCCCCCCCCACGCAACGGGCCTATGGGAGGTCCATATTCCGTTTAGTGCATAGAACCTATAAATTAGTTTATATAATATTACGTCTATGGTTTGATGTGCCGAAATGTTTTTAGAATTGTTATGTTATCATAATGCGAATCTTCGCAAAATTATTATTAGTTGATAATTTATCCATATTATATTATAGATTAAATAAATATAATTAATAAATTATTTTATTTTTTACGGTTTAAATGGATAGTGTGAGGATTCAGACCCGGAATCCCTCTCCCTCCCTGGTTGCGTCACTGATTTGTAATGTGACCCATTTATTTCATTTAGATATATGATTTATGTTGGCGTACGACTACACTATAAGTGTGACGATTCAAATTTATTACATAAAACGATTTCGATCCATACGCATATTTTACTACAGCATCGACGTAGCAAATCTTCTGCAGTATAATATTATAGTAATATCAAACACGTCACAGCAGGTAGTTGAACTAATGTAATGCAATTCGTATAACAATGTGTCATAAACAGTGTAAAAATAACATTGCGATTGTGTTTTCAAAAATTTTAAAACTAATATCCGACGCCAGCGCGACAACAAGGCTAAGTATAGCGTCGGGTATACTGATTGCACTACTGGATGGTAATAGTTACACCAATATCATAACGACATTGTGCGCGCCCACCGACACTGGTGTGGTGTGCGTAGGCGTGCGTGTATGTTTGGTTGCGTTGATACCCCGGGTCGAGAGTCGGTTATTGACTCGATCGTGAGCTTAACCCCAGCGCCGACATCGCCATTACACAAATCGCGTTTCACAAAAAGTACGGGAAATTATAATAATATATTATACTCGCGTCATGTGATATACATTGAATACATTATATAATACAATTGACCAATTTCGAAACGTTCTCGTGATTGTTACATCGTTTATTTTACGTAGTCGTTTTGGTCGCGTATTGTATTATAACAAATACCTAATAATGTATAAATATACTAAAAAAATTTAAAAATAATCGTAAAAAAATTACGACTCACGGATGAACTCAAAAACCACCAGTCAATAGATACCTCACACGGAGCTATCCTCGATCAACCCCCTCCCCCGACTTTCGTAAAGTGATAATTCGAAAAATACAATACGACAAGACAATTCATAAAAACTGAGAACGAACCAATCGTAGAACACTACACGGTGATGGGCGAAACGAAATAGTATTTGAGAGTCAATCGCCCTTCTGCAGACTTGTTCAGGGATATGAGGGTGTGCGCTTCTCCGGGTGGTGGTGTTGTGGTATATCGATAAAAGAAAAGGTCTCGTGAACTTCGTCTGCATCCGCCCCGGGGAGTTGTCGGTGGGGATGGTGACGAGAGGGGCATTGGATAAAACGTTAGCCACCGTCGATTTTCAAAGTTCATCACGCCGTCACTGCCGGTAGCACCACGTCATCATACAACGAGTCGTAATTAAATAATAATTGTGTCTCTCTACGTCGTATGTTATATTACACACACACACACATGCACTCGCGTTTATAATAATATATAACTACGCATTATACTGGTTTAATAGTATGCACACTTACCGTCACGGGACATGCCTAGCCGCAGGCATTTCTGGAGCCGGCAGTACTGGCACCGGTTTCTGTTTACGCGGTCCACCACGCAATTCTTGTTGCGCGGGCACTGATAGTTGACCACTGACGACTGCGACCGCCGGAAGAATCCCTTGCAGCCCTCGCACGTGATCACGCCATAGTGGACACCGCTAGATTTGTCTCCACACACCTTGCACGGTATGATCTCGATTTGAGCTGAAACACGCGAAACAGACCAAAAAGATTAGTTTACGGTATTATACTGTTACAAATGGACCATAAACTTATTATTATAACTATATAATAATGTGGAGTTCGCTTCTCTCCCCTCCCCCCATCTTATATACCATGCTACAATAGGTTGCCAAATTCCAACGTTGTTAGAAAGAGATAGTCTGCAATACCTGTGGTACATATGATAGGACTTAAAATGTATGTCATTTTTTTCTAAAAATGTTGTTAAACTCCTCTCTCATTCTCTCTCTCGCTCTCTCGCTATTAACAAACATAACAGATGGACCCAGTAGTTGTTTGCTATATTTTTCTAACAATGTTGGCCCCCGAACCTCTCTCTCTCTCTCTCTCTCTCTCTCTACACGACTCTGCTATCAGTCCATTTTTCTATATATATATCAGATCTACGAAACAGGTGAAGGCGTCAATACGTGTACGCATTATAACTGCGTCATGACGTATTATACTGTGTACCTACAATATTATAAATCGCACAGTGATAGAACGCCGGCAAACGAAACCGGAAAGACTGCAGCGGGTCATGCGGACGGTATAACATAATAATATTAGATTGTATCATCGCGCTACATCGCGAGTGGACACCGAATTCGAATGTGTGTATTATCACACCATACATAATAAATATACCTGCTCAATGATTATAATATTACGTCGTCGTGCATGGCAATATATTATAACACGCGCATTATGCGAGAGCACAATATTATGTACAGTCGCAGTGTACACGATTGAACATGCCGTACATCAGATATAGGTACAAACGATGTTATGATGTATGTGACGTTTTTGCTGGCGAATATAAACAATTCGCACGCGACTCTCACCGAAACGTCAGCGGCAGGTATCGCCCTGTATACACATGACGATGATAATCGGTCAACCGTACGCCGCGCGTAAGGTCATACACAGACACACTCTAATCCTAGCCCCCCCCCCCCCCCCACCACACACACACACCCCTCAACACCGCTCCCGACACATGATCCCCGCCGGCCCTCTCCCTTTGTGCGAATAATATAATACATAATATTATATCCGCATAATGTAATGTTGCGATACACGCGGCGCGCATATATTACAATAAATAATAATAATAATATATCATGATTTGTAATATATGAGAATAATATATTGTAATATATGTATCGGAACACCAATACGGTGTACCTGTGTGAAGCATAATACAATAATAATTGTGTAATGATAATATTATTATTGTACGCATCGCATCCGTAAGAATTATAACATTAACGCAACGACAAACGACTGCCGTGGTGTACGATATTGTCATGTCGTGATATTCATCGTCCCCGCTGTTATCTCGTGGTTTTTAATTTCGAAAAAACTACCGATTCCAAGCTTAAAAACCGCTCTTCGGCATATGCACGTCGAGCGCGAGACGTACAAGACGGCGGCGGCTCGCGGCTGAGCAAAGCGATCGACGTAATACGCGCTCACGCTGCACACTAGAGAGGTTCAACGACCTTGTTGTTTGCTGAATATTGTTGTATATTTTATTTATTTTTATATATATAATGCACAACACACACACACACACACACCGGTGAACTGGCGTGTATATAAATTATTATTACTATTATACCGAACGGAAGAAAAATTTTATATCGACATCGACGACGACTGTATACGAGTGGTTTTATATCATTGTTATTATATGCATGATGTCGTCGTAGCCGCCACCGCCGCTGTCGTACTTAATGAAATCGATTTTCCACCGTTCAAATTATCCATTACCACCGTCGAGACTTCAGTAAAAACGATACAAGTGTATACGACAAATTTATGTATAGGTAATATAAATCAATTATTTTATTATTAATACAGATTATGCCATAGGGTGTCATTAATATAAAATTCGAACGAAAAGCTCGAACCTCTGTCGGTACCGTAGTTTTCGTATTTTAATTTAATTTTTTTTTTATTTCGTTTCTGTTTTTTTTTTATATCCTCGCGTGATATTTGTACGCAAAAAAAAAAAAAACAAAACAAAAAACAAAAAATAAATAAAAAACCAACCAACGGTACCACCACAAAGTACCGCCGCCGTCGTCGTCGTCGTCGTCGTCGTCGTTGTAGTCATATAGTCAGCTGGCCGGCCGCGGAGTTCAACGACCTACAGGGCCGGCGGCGGCGGCCGGATCGTTACCAACAACACACACACACGTATACTATGTACGATGACGATTACTGCTTTGTATATTATTATGATTATAATAATAATAATAATAATAATAATAATGATACATTATGCGATGTATTATTGCATATTGTGCGCGCGCGACGCATAACATCCATTATAATATCGTGAATATATTATTGTAAAAACGGCGTAAACCGCGCGACGAAAATAAACTCCGCGAGACGACAACGCCAGGCGTACAACACGCCGCCGCCGTCGTATTGTAAAGCGGATAAACGAACATGATAACAATAATAATAATAACAATAATTTATTACTAATTGTATTATTATTATTAATTATTGCGTGGTTAAAATGTAAAAATAAAAACAAATTGAAAACAGGCTCGATGGACGACAACAATAAAACGAGAAATTACCTAACCGCGGCGAGATGCGGAACGCGATACAATCATAATAATATACGAGTACGACACAACTACGACGACGATTGCGAAAAAAAATAAATATTAAAACGCGCGCGCTGCGTGAACGAAAGCACGCCGCCGCCACAAACGTTATCATCGACGGTCGCCGAAAATAGCCGAAAAGTTTATATACGAACTCTCTCGGGCGCGCGCGCGTTCACGCGATCGTGTGGTCCGAAATAATACATTATATATAGGTACGCGATATTTGGGACCGCGATCGTCCGTTTTTCACCGGACCGTTTATAAGCACCGTATAAATAGTAGTTAGTTATTAGTTATAATAAAAGTTAATAAACTAGTTATAAACTTATATTAGTACGTCGTTCTTTTCGTGCGCAGTCGTTGTTGGCGCGCACCAAAGCGCACGTTATTATTAATATTTTTGCCTACTCTATATTTTTATAAATTATAATTTATAATACACAATATAAGCGTATCGGATCGCACCCATTGAAATACCGTTAATCCGAGCGCGCGTTCTCCGGCCGAACCGTAACCCTTTCCGGCGCGTGCGTGCATGAGATACCCATACCGCGGTATCATAATAATATTCCAATCGTGTACAAAATAACAATAATAATAATAATAATATTCTAAGTTAAATCATTATTACAATAATGACGATAAGATATGATAATATCTGTATTGGTGTGCGCCGCGCGCGAGTATACGACGACTGCTGCCGCAATGGAGACGAGTGCGGCGTGCTGCGTATAACGTGGAGAGAATGGAGAGAAAAAAACGAAAAAGTATACGCCGCCGCCGCCGCCGCCGCAATAGAAAGTAGGTCAGTAGAGTGTTAGCGGCGGCGGACTGCACCACTGCCGCGGTGGCGGTACCGCGATGTTGAGTGGGGCGGCGGGGGGAACAAGTCGTGTGGTGGCGCGCGGTAAAAGTACGTCGATGCGCGCCGCCCCGCCGACAGCGGTGTCGTTTTTGACCGCATGTACGTCTCCGCGGCGAGGACGCTACCATAAATTAATTTCACATCGCAGAAACGCTTAATTTTTCGGCGATTGCTAGCGGAACGAAAGTTTCTCGTCGTAGTTACGAGTCATCGCGATGTTCTGTCGTTGTTATTTTTTAATATTTTGTTTCCGCGAGACATTCGAGACTATTTTCGGTGGCTCTCGGATAAAAAAAAAAACAACGCGGCCCGCCGAGCGACTAGGCACGTGTGCACCGCGTAAAAAGACAATCCTCGTCTCTTCGGGCGATAATAATAAATAAATAATAAAAGAAAGAACATGATGACGACGACGACGACGACGACGACGTGAGTGGCACGCTACGAGCTCGAACGCGACAAATGCGCGCGCGCAAATGAGAGTTGTAATAATAATATGATATTGTTATAATAATAATAATAAAACTGCGGCGGCGGTTTTTGTTGCGCAAAAAACACCACCACCCACCCACCCGTCATTGCAGTTGTAGTAGACGGCAGTACAGTAGTATTAGTATTAGTAGTAGTAGTAATAGTAGTAGTAGTGTAGTAGTAGTAGTAGTAGTAGTAGTAGTAGTAGTAGTAGTAGTAGTAGTAGTAGTAGTAGTAGTAGTAGTAGTAGTAGTAGTAGTAGTAGTAGTAGTAGTAGTAATAGTGGTGGAGGTAGTGAAACGGCAAATCGCGGCGGCCGTTTTCGGCGCGGCACACCTACCGCACAGTCGAATGTGTGTGTGTATTTGCGCGAGTGAGAGGCCAATGACTTTTCGTAGCCGGCGGCGGTCGCGCGCGCGATAGTGTTTCCGCGCGGCCGACGACGACGAAACCGCCGCAGCACAACACTATTATAACACATATACATATATACATACATAGTATATATATATATATATATATATATATGGCACCCGCTCGTTGTGTGTGTGTGTGTGTGTGTGGGTAAATTCATACCCATTATTCGTACACGCACATACACCACACATCCACGGGCCACTGCTGTTGGTGCTGCACCTATGCCACCGCCGATACGAATTTTTTTTTCGTTTCGTTCACGTCGCGCACACCGCAACATCGGCGTGTAACAACATGATAAATAACGCACACGGGAGTAAAAAATATGTAACGTGGAACACGACAAGGCGTGTTTGCGAACCGCGTAAAATGCTCGCGCGCGCGTATGGTTTTTTTTCGCACGGGCAAAACTGTTGCGAACACATCATTTGCCCGGACGTCTCGCGAACCGGCCGAAAGAAACCAACGGGAAATAAAACGCCGCGGCATTACGGTATAAAATAATGGCAATAATATATAATTTATATAACGGGAAACCGCCGGCAGTCGGTCGTTGCAGTTCTGCGAAACCGCTATCTCGCGCGAAATACGATGTGCGAAGCGATATAGATAGAGAGAATGACAGTGGGTGGCGGAGAGAGAAAAACGCCGTGCCCGTCGACCCGCCGCCGCCGACGCGGTACGCGGTACGCGGTATACAACCGGATGGAGTTTGCGCGCGCTCGATTTTATTATATAATTGCGGTTAAACGTACGTAGTTATTATTAAACTTCACTTTCTACTGCGCGGACGACGGACGTGCATGTGTGTGCGTGTACACCACGTCAAACACATCGCCGTTATCGTTACCATTATTATTTAGTGAGGCGAAAATTCCTAATAAATAATATCGATAATTACACGATTATTATAATAGTAATGTGCACATGCGTGAGTACATAATGTGTTATATCGTAACATGCCGTACGTACATGCCATACGAGAACATAATAATATAAAATATGAATCATTCGTCTGTACCGGCCGACGACGTTTGTCATCGACAACGCGCCTTTCGGGGCGTAAAATTGAAAAATAAACGTTTTCACGGGTTTCCGTATGGTAAAACAATATCGTATCGTGTTAAACGTTATAATACACCATGTACACTACCTATAGTAAAATGCACCGCGTAACTGTACAGCATATTTGGCGGGCGAGGCGACGACTCGACGGAAAGGTGGGCTGTAACGAGGCATATTATAATATGATATTATTGTAAAAATTATGTGTATATCGTTACCGGCTTGCCGCAAAATGCAATGCAATAATGCCCGTGTTGTACTCGCGGTCCGAGTGCCGCAGAATTACATAATTCTGCGCGCCGCCTGTATTATTATTATTATTATTTTCTAACGAATATAAACTGCGCGAGCGATTAGAATCATCGTGTACAGGTACATTGTTGTGCCCGTGAGTTATATAATGCGCGGCGGCGGCGGTGATCGAATTGAATTTTTATAGCTTTGTGAATATTTGCACAATAATTATAATCTCTGTAATATTTCCGTTTTCCTGTGGGAGAAAGAGAAAAGAAACTTTGTCCGTCAACTATATACTCGAGAAAATCGTCAATGGTACCGGAACTACAACAACAGTTATCGATATGCTGCAGTTATCGATATATTATAAAATAATAATTGTTGTAGTTCTGTCGTAAATTACTTAAATTTTATTACGTAATCGTGTAAATAGAATGTATAATAATATACACGTGTGCGAGGCGACCAGAAATTAGCGTGATGAGTACAAACGATGGGGATGGGTTGGATCTCTTAAATCTACTACAAAATCCTTAAAAATACTAAAATCAGCATACGTGAAATATTAGTTTTTTAAGTATAAAATATTAACGTCCGACAATGAAATCAAAAAAATAAATTGCAATGTCCGTGGGTTATTCACTATTGCCCAAAACGGTCTCACAAGTCACAACTGTAGTAGTAAATAATGTGTATACACTTAAATAGTCAATATATTGTTAATAAAATATATGCTTGCATTGTCTCACAATTTTTTATTTTGTTTTAACGGTTTTCACGACTTTTTGAAAACTATTGAGAATTTAGATAGGTATTAGTTATAGAAAGGTCCCCTATGTAAAACTTTTAGACAGATTTTACTTCCAAGAATAATGTTTGCTGAACACAATCATGTAAAACACACACAGTCTTTTGTAAACAACTAAAACCATTTTCCTTAGTTTCTCTCAGAGTATACAAGGAAACTTTTCTTAAATAGGCACTATTTTATTATTTGTTTTATGCAGAATAGTGTGGGAGATTAAAGAAATAACTTTGGTCCATAATAATAAATAAAATCAAAGTTGAAAGTGGTCAAAATTCTTAAGAAACGAGTGGTGGGTGGGGGGAGACGATTGCCACATGACCACATCATTCGCCCAGTCCCCCCCCCTTGAAATATAAAGGCACGTAGCCGTCGTAACCATATATGTATAAGTACGATCAGATGATTGTAAATTTATGTCTAGTATAGTGTTGGTGTATAAATATACACTATCAGGACCTGATCTAAATACACGTTCAACGTTCCGATATAGGTTCTCGTGCCCCGTAGTTCATTTTCCATAGTTCAATGATTGATAGTAAACCCCACTCCTCCACCAAACACATATTTTATAAGGCCAGGATTAATTTATTATACTATATCATATATTATATAATATTAGATATAAGATTCGTACCGTAGATTTATCGTCCGATAATACCGTGTATAATTAGTGCCCACCACATATACGAATCCGATCGTAGAATCGCCCCCCCCCCCCAGCATAAATCACACGGCACCACTAAAATAGGACTAAAAATATGATCCTTCGCGTGGGACTTGTAATCCCATTTGATCAGCTAATCCATTTTGATTCCATTTATTTAGCTTTCGCCGATTTTAATGCCGTCTTTGAATCTCCCCATTAGTCAGCACATTATTCGTATTTTGTGTTGTACACGTTCTGCACATAATTTGATCATCAATACTATTATACTATAATACTCAGTATTTCTGTAGTTATATTGCCTGATTTAATAATACACGTTAGCTGGCGGTAGTAGTTGTGATTTGCGAACGGCCGCGAAAACTACGGTTGCAGCAGTACGAAAATACATATTATTATTATTATTATTATTATTATTATTATTATTATTATCGACATGCAAGTTTTCGGGAATTTTTGGTGCTCGCCGAGGACTGTTCATTAATTGGCGTGTCAGATTAAATGCGCAATAATAATAATAAAGACATTATAATAGGTGCATACGAAAATAATAATAGAAGCGAGCGAAAAGAAAAATCGTCGCCCGCGTGAAACTCGTGTCCGTGTGCTAAAATAATATTGTTTTTTTTTATAATTTTCAATCGGCGACCGGCCGACGTGTGTCACTCGACCGTCGTTGTGCGCCAACACAAAGCACACCGTTCTAGTGCTATAAAGCTGCTGCCACACAACTGTGCATTATAATAATCATATGTACATACGCGAATATAGTGACGGCCTGTCGTTGAAAGTGCACTCCAAATAACGACAACGATGACAAGTGGACGAGTGGTGGTGTCTCACATAATATTATATAGGTAGTAAATATAATGTACAGACTACAGGATGATGATTTTTATTTTTTAGGTAAGACACTCATTTTCTCGGTCAATTTTGCGTTTTTAAAAGAAAATTATAATGGTGTTGGTCGGTGACACTCGTGGCACTACTTTACTTTCTTTTATCTCCCGAACCACTCTACTGGTATTAAACTTAAAACTCTTATTCAAACCACTAATGGTTCGATTCCAATGATGTGGGTATTGAAGTATAGAAAACCTAAATAACCTCTATACGCTCAGTGGTAAAATATTGAAAGATTTATATTTTATATATAGGTATTTTGCAATATATAAATGACGCTATTTTTTTTCCGAAAACGCAAAAAACGCGTGTCTAGAGTAGTTGAAAAAATCACATTTCATCGTAGATTTTAGTGTCTGTAGTATTGTTGTTATCAGACATCGGCTATGCGTGCCATGCTACGCGGAATAAAAAAACTTGACCGTTCGAAAACGCCCGCGCGGCCTGTCGTATACGCATAAATGTATATTACCTGTGTCCGGCCCTGGACGTCAAAAATAATATTATGGTATACGTATTTATATAATATTATATTATGATAATACTAATATAATGTACGTTATACGGAACAGCGCAATAATAATAATAATAATAATAACAACGTTATGTACAAGCATAATTAATGTGCTATAGGTACAATTTGTGCGAACACGCAATAAATCCTGCAGCAGAGGCGATCACGGGGTGGGCGTGCGAAAGACTATTCCGATAATCATAATAATAAAATATTCGAGTTGATAAAAAATATTGTTATAATATTTGTATCGTTTATTCGTATTTGATAATAGCCACATATTCACGCGTGTTGACGGCGTAGTATACGTGTATGATACAATATTGTGTCGTATCCGTCGTATAAGTATATATATACCAATAATGAATAGGTAACCTACCCATCAGACTTGGTCACGATAAGTTAATATCATAATACATTAATATTAACATTATAATTTATACTCCTGATGACAAACTATTATGACTGGGGGCAGTGGTGTAGTCAGAGGGTGGGGTTTGGGTGTATGACCGTATTTATGCAAAAATATATGATCCAGATTTCTACAAAATATGTTGTTATATGGTTCTATTTCATATTATTAATTTATTACGAATATTGATGACTACAGCAATGAAGAGAGTGTTAAGACCCCTCACATGTTATGCTTGAATATAAAATTAAAACATCCCCCATAAAAAAAAATGTCCTAGCTGGTGGTGGTAGTTAATAACTGCAGTACGCGTGTTTTGATTTTACGCATTTAAAAAAGACACACGCCGACACTGTGTTTAAACGTGCACAACCCTGAAGATCATGTGAACGGATAAATCATTCGCCCTGTGAAAAAATAAATCTAATCAAAACCTAACTCGTCATTATATTATTACGGTGTGGCGGTAGATCGCGATCGGTCTTTAGTCGTGTACGTACCTATTCAAATAACTTTTTTAAATTATAATCTATTCCGGTAGTGCGAGAAATAAAATCTCTGCGCTTTTGAGCCAAAGACAAAAATTGTTTCGGTGAATTACTCCTCCATTCGATTTCTTCTTTAAGTAAATAGTAAATACTCTTTATTTAAATTCTGAAATAATAGCCAATCACTTCTACTACATAAAAATGTAATCATTTTTGTGATTGAACTATTATATCAATATACAACGACCTTATATATAGACCCCCATTAAATATTCATAAAATGTTTAATATTTGTTTTAAAAATAGCCAGTCAAATTGAATGTCAGGCAAACGCTAAGCACAAGAGATTCATTTGTGTGTCGATTATATCTACAAAATTCGTATTTCTTATTTCTTATTAAAAATTTTATTTATAAGTATTTTATTGTATTGAGTCTAGTTATTTTTATTTTTATTTTTATAATTGTACGTTAAATATGCACAATTTACCCAATTAAAAAAAGTTAGTAAAACTGTGCGTTAAAAATAAAATTATAAAAGAAGTAAACATATTTATTAAACAAGTAACTTTTTTGTTAGTTAAATTAATAAGTTTAGACTATACAAAAAAAATGTGAAGTCATATACAGAACATTAAAACGTATATTTTACTTAATGGTAATACGAATTCAAGTCTTAAAAATGTACCTGTGACTGTCGGAAAAATAATTATGCCCATTTATTTTTAATTTCCATAAAAATAAAAAATACATTTTATATAGGTAGAATTGTAAAAAAAAACATTTGTTCACTTCAACAAAAAATATTATACAAACCAGGGCTTGCATTTGAAATCAAAATTTTGAGTTACGTTATATACAATATAAACGTTAGGTTTACAATTTTTGCGTTTATCCGTTATTTAGAAGTAAAACGTTGTACAAGTTTTGTGTTTATCATTATTCAGAATTTAAAGGTTATACGACTTTATTTTTTATCGTTGATTGTCAAAAATAATATCTAATGCGGGGAATTGCCCGGATACGGAACATAATAAATTCTTGGATTGATCGCTACAAGATTGATTATTAAATCACAGGAATAAATATTTCTACTAAACCAATATTATAACTTTTAAGTATTTTTCGTTTTGTGATATTTTTTGTTTAATAATATACTATAAATTACGTTTTGCGTTATGTTTTGTTTAATGATACAATATAAATGTTGTTAATCGTTTGTTTTATTTTATAGTATTTAATTATTTTTGTTTAAGAATTTTAATCGTTTTTTGTCTATAACGTTATAATCATAACGTTGTTATTACATTTGCAAGCCCTGATATAAACATCATAAATGCATTTAAGAACATAAAGAACGAAATATATACCAATTCCCTCCCGGCAATCTAAAAACAATATTTTTCGTTCAATTATTTTATTCTTAAGTTAAGTTAGGATCGTCCAATATAAATATATAAGTTAACCTTAAATTGATTTATATGTCTTGGTTATATCTTATAGTATCAAAATTTACCACGACGATATTATTTGATTTTAATAATGTATACGGGCATCGCTAAGAATGATTCTATTTTTTTTTTCATTTTTCATCACTCTCAGCCCGAAGT
This sequence comes from Pentalonia nigronervosa, assembly GCA_014851325.1. Lineage (NCBI taxonomy): Eukaryota > Metazoa > Arthropoda > Insecta > Hemiptera > Aphididae > Pentalonia > Pentalonia nigronervosa. Next base: position 80,513 of record JACXSJ010001064.1, on the reverse strand, counting down.
GGTATTATTTTTGTGTAGATATACGAAATAAAAATAAATATGAATGATAAATAGTATACCACTGACCAAAAGTATGCCCACTGTAGTATACGATTCATTAAGAGTAATGCACTAATACTTCAGAGTTTGATTATGATAACTATAATATTGTAACGGACTTAGTGATACGACCACCTATATCTATTAAACATTATAATAAAATAAAAACATAATTTAATAAACACAAATTGTTATTGGGAAGCAATTATACCTTATAATTGTTGGCCCGGTGCGGGAATTAGCGTGCACCATTTGCTGCATCATATCACAATAATTACTATTCATATTTATTTATTGAGACGCACGACTCACGGGTATGCAATTGTCGCTAAAGAGATATTAGTCTTATATATATATATATATGGTAGTGTTATCTTATAGAAACCATCAAATAAATTAAAACAAAAAAATTAAAAATATTCCAGTAAATGTTTTTGTTTCGTGTTTTTAAAAATATTTATATTCAAAATATGTTCAATCAGATAATGCTATAGATATGAATATTTATATTCAATAACCATTTTGAATTATTGGAAAAATGTGTAAGTTTGTCGAATGGTGCTTCGTGATAACATATATCTACATCTTATGGTTTGTTTGAAAAACTTCTTGGAAAATACTGTTATATCCCAAAGAGAGGATATTTAGATTCTGAAAATTGCAGCTATTTAATTTCAATCACCGAAAAAGATAACAATGCATTTGAAAAAGCATGGAAAGTCGTAAAGTCAAGTGTAAATGGCGCCACTGCAACAATTATAATATTGTAATTATTGCAATAACTATTGTTGTTGTAACGCGAGGACTAACTGTGCAACATGGCATCGTCCAAAACTAGCATTTTTGGAAAACTGCAGTACCTATTAAAGTATAATATTATATTTTACTGTTCAACGGGTGGAATAATATAATTATTTGATGTGTACCGAACACGATAATATCTTTCTCGTTCGTAAAACGATATACCTTTATCGACGCGTAAAACACGAACGAAACTACGAAAGTCTAAATTCAGCCTCCGTCGTCTTGTCTAATCGACTTGTATTACTATTACTTTGGAGGGTTGTATTCAATAATTGTAATGTGTGACAAGTGAATTAAGAAAATCAGACGGGCGTGTTTCCCGGAATAAAATGAGGGCAAAATTATTTACGTCGTCGTTGAGTTACGACGTGTCTACGAGTAATAAAATATGTCTATCCGAGGCGTGGCGACTTGAGAGGAAACTTATGTAATGCATTATAAGATTATTAAAATACCCATACGATCAAACTTGGTTCGCTTTTCAGAAGGATTTTACAGCGTTCCCCACTCGCGATTCGACCGTACACAATATTACTGTAACGGTGCTTGTGTACATATTGCGATACATAATATTTCCAAGTATATAATTATTATTAGCCATTTTTTTTTCTCATTCTCCATCGTCGCTGCCGCAGTGTACGAATACGATATAGGTATATAATAACGATGCATAATTATATAGAGGTACATTACATTCGTGTTCAAAGCCGTTACGTTATCGATAAGTATTTTTTTCTTCTTAAATTGTTTTCATTATTATTTCGTATACATCGCAAACGTACACAATATACACACACTTTGAACGAGGAACTTGGACGTCCAAAGAGCATTATATTAAATAGATTCGAGGTATATCCGCGCCGCATGACTACGCTTCATCCCTCGGGCACTAAGCGTATTTTATATTATAAAGTCGATCACCCGGAAACCGGATATTATAGTAGATTCGCGAGAATCGTCATCGTCCCTCCTAATCGTATAATCATTGTAATAAAAAAAAAAAAAATACCCGGAAATACTGCCAAGCGTAATAAATACTCGATAGCGTAAAATACCTATTGCCTGTATATTCATTTTGTATCTAGTTCGGTCCACTGCAGCTTTTATGAATGGCAAACTTATATTTTACTTTTTTTCTTCGATTTCAGATATGTACATATAACGTAGAAAGCCGTAATTGTTATTGACTTGATGCTTTATTGTTAATTTAATTAATTTTACAACTTATCTTAAAACAAGCAATTGAAAAAGCATTTTTTTTTTATCTGACCACCCGATATTTTTGAAAACAACCCACTAATCGAGTTGAGGTCGACCTATCAGACTATCAAACCTTCATGACGCATAATATACCATGTTATTATGTCTACCTATGTCCTATATAGAGGAGCTGTGGGGTAGGGATGCTAAGGCTTTCCGGGGTGATGACCCAAGTCAAATAGGTGGATTGTGGGAAGGTAGGGGAGGGGAGGGGGGTAAAAGTCGTTGGTGCCGGACCGACACCAAGGACAATCGATCGGTGTTAATGTACTTATCGCAGGGTAAAAATGAAAATTGCTGAAAAAACGGCACAAAACATACCCACATAAAACTTACAACGATATAAGTAGACTATAGCAATGGCTAATGCGTGCTGTAGGATGGATCATCAATTCAGTACACTAATATTTATATTTGTGTTTTTGTAGTACCTACTTATATTATATCAAAACGATTAAATGTAATTATAATATTATGATAACTATATCATTGAAAGAGAAACAATATTAAATTTATTTTGGGAGTATGATATCCTCATTTTCTCAATACAAAAAAGAATTGGCTTTTATCATAACAACTTTTTTTTAATAGTTCTTTATCTTAGTTTTTCTGTCTGTCGATATAATACACTGAAAACCGTGATATTATCAATTTGTTGATGGCTATAGTCATCTGATAACTGATAAGTCACAACCAGAGCCTTAGACCTGAGTAGATATTATATATAACCAAATATACTATACACACACTATCGGATAAGGCGATAACAATAGACGAAATATTGTAACAAAAACGCCGCAGTCGTATAAGGCGTATATCGATGCAATTAAAAAATAATATAAAAAATGTCTCGTCGACGACTACTTTCTAAAACAGTATTAAAAAGAAAAAAACCGTTAGCGTATATACAGACTGCGTGTATATATTTACTTACACAAATATAGTATATATAAATGTGCATACTTGTCTATATCTACTATTAACTACATAAATATTAAATACATAATAATATACCACCCGCCGTCGATTCGGCAGCAGGTTTCGTCTTTTATTATTATGAAAAAAAAATATAAACATTTAATGATAATAATAATAATAAAATTAAGTTACGTAATCACCTGGTACACACAGTATATATATATAATATTATATTATCTGTAATATGCAACTTTTTAGTTGGCGGTCGTTACGCACGCATATACCCACCCCGACTCTTGTAAACATTGTACGAAGTACGGTTTAACATATGGTTGTCTCAAGGAGGGGGGGGCACATCGCCGTCGAGGTAACGACGACGAGGGAGAGCGCGAGTGAATGGCGTTTACCGCTGTTTGAGCGGGGAGTGAAGTGAAAGCGCAACGGTAAAACAAGAAAAAAAAGCACTGGGTGGATGTGGCTACCACGAAGACGACGACTATGCGTATAATAATCATTCGCTGGATGAGGCAAGTAAGGCTGACTAAGATTCTCATACCACTTTATTATGGAAAGAAAGGAAATATATTTTAAATGTTTGATATTTTCACATCTCTAATGATGTCCCGTCCTGAAATTCCGAAAATTATTTATACAATAAAATCGCTTTTATACTATTTATATGTTTGTATGGTGTATATATATACTATTTGTATATGCACGATACAGAATAAACGATCGATAGAACAAATAACTAACAGCGGTGTATATTATAATAGCTGCAAAGTCAGCGAAATCAGCCCTCGGCCTTTGTGACTTGTGAACCTGGCCAGGAAAATCAGAAATTTGTTACAGTTGTCCAGTGTATGTAAATGGAAATATTTAATATAATTATATATCCATCACACTAACAAAAACCTAAAAAAAGATGTATATTCTAAACCCCTTACTAAATCACAATTCAACCTTTCAGATAAAATACTCTCCACTGATTACTATAATCGGCAGTAATAAGCCCGCGTATGCCCACTGTTCAGTATGAACTGCTGCATTCCAAACAAAAATTAAAAACTTCAAACACTCCAAAATAAATTTCCGAGAATAGCACAGTTCATGTGATATTGTATAAACAACAGCTTCACAACGACAAGGGATATCCTACATATCAACATGAATAACAAATAAATGAAAAAACTTCCACGACAGAACTAGATTAAAACCACGTCTACCCCGAGATATATTCCTAGAAGACCACGAAGATAATTCTCTATTGTATTATTTATAATATAACATTCTAAAAAAATTGAGTATGTTGACATAGTTAATTGAATAATACAAAATAAATATAACTATAAGTGACGGGTATGGTGGTAGCCGGTGGGTTTGAGAATATAGCAGTGGGAGGTCAGCTGACTCACAACTTTTTTCCTCAATATTAATTTGACATAACCAAATATGAGAATTTTGTTTGAACAAGTTTGTATAAATACAATAATAAATATTTAAAAAATTTACACTCGCTTCTTTCAAATCTTAATATAATGTATCTATAAGAAATAACTATAAATATTACAATTTACACGAACACTGTTATATTTTGTTTGGTATAATTTATTTTAAACACGAATATTAAATGTTCAACCGACGGCTGACAATAAAAAAAGCTATTTTTATATTCTTGTCTTTAACCTTTTTTATTTTTCTATTATTTCCTATAGTATAAAATATAATTGTATAATATTATACTAATACATTATACCATAGGTTTTCAAGTGCTAAGCATTGGGTAAAATAAATATAGCTACAGTGTTACAAACTATATTATATTATTAAGTATAATATTATAGGTACCTTGTTAACTAATTATACAGAATGTGTTTATTTATGCTCTGCAATGTGCGATAAGTTCACAAGGTTTAGATTTTTGTACATTAATTTACATTAATAATATTCCCGACTAATTATTGGAATAATCTTTCGATGTAAATATAACCTCATTACATTTTATTTGTAATTAGAGTGCGGATTTCAATGCAAATTGTATTTTTTTCTGAATGTCCTAAAACAATGCTTTCCGAGTACAAAGTTCATTTCATAGATCAAAGAATTAAAAAATGAATAAAAACTTTTAATTTTTTTTTTTTTTAGAACATTTTTCGACATTTCAAGTGCCTTTTTAGATTTTTAAGGTATTTTTTCTTATTTTTACATATTTCATAGTGCTATTGGATAATTTTGTAACATTTATTTTGATTTCCTTCAATAAAAGAAAAGAGATTCATATTTCTACTTTTAAAATGTATTATAGTTTTACCGATTGTATCAGTAATTTGTATTACACTGTTGTATTTAGTAAGTATTGCGTATAGTCTTGTCTGTAACTAATGCACAAGTGAAATAATAAAATATTATAATTTTTTAAATTATAATTTATATAATGAAAAATATTTTTTTCAATGTTTAAAATAATTTTTAGGGCATTTTTCTTGTTTTTTAGAGCATTTAAATCTGCATCCTATTTATAATTAATATTGGTAAAATACTTGTAGGCTGTATTTGTGAGGTTTGTATTGCAATTTATAAAAATAATTATGCAATTACAATAACAAATAATAATACTGTTTTAGTTAATATAACTGTTTTTAAGCAAATGTTTAAAATGCATTTTTGTTAGTATACCTATGGATATTAATTAGTAATTTTTAAAACCACGGGATATTACAATCCTGTGTACGCTACTGGCTACTGATTGTAAAGCTAAGCCGATAGAAATCAGAATAAACGGCCATAGCACTTACATTTAAAAATAAATTTTCTACCAGCTATACACGTGTTATACTCGTATATCAAAAAATAGCAAAGTTGGTCAAAACTGGCGGTGTTTAGTGACGCAAAGAGTCATGCTTTTTGTAGGAATTTAATTTTTTAAATGTTTTTTACGAAAATGATACTGAGAAATCTAATACTACACTAAATTATCCCTACACTACATTTTCAATCGACAGTCGATAATGTATAGACAACGACTTTTGGACCTTTTTCAATACCCTGAATCTGTGCAATGCGTTATAATCGAAAAAACAAATGGTTGTAAAACGCTATGCTATTTTATGGTATGCTCTTTGAAAGTCTACAAATAAATTCGATCATTGCTCAGCAATATATCGTAGTTAATACGAAAAACTAAGGTATATTCTAAAAATTTTTGTCCACGCCGTATTGGTAGGTTAGACTAGGCAAGACCTTCAGAAAATGTTGTGTAATATATTTTCATTTATTGTATATTTAAATGGATTAAATGTAGAGTTAGCTATCTCGACAAAGATAAAGTTGACGTTTTCGAATTTCATCTTTCAAAAATATTTATGCCTCATTCCAATTTTAATCCTGAATTTGCATACATTGATGACATTGTTAGCTTCCTTAATAGTTCGTTACCAATATCTCTCCCAGAAAAACACACAACCTATAATAAGCTAAAACACATAACTAACAAACTAAAAGTAGGGAAATCGCTTGGATACGATTTAATTACAAACAAAATACTACAATACTTACCTGATAAAACTCTAGTACTTCTCACATTTATCCACAACTCCATGCCAAGACTTTCTCATTTTCCTTTAAATTGAAAATTTTTCATAGTAATACTTATACATAAACCATATAAACCTAAATATCTACCATCATTTTAGCAAAACTGTTTGAGAAAATTATCCTTAAAAGAATTAGGCCATTAATATATTTAAAAAGTATATAATACCACACATAATTTGGCTTCAGGACATCTCACTCAACCAAATATATAGACTTACAGATAAAATACAAACCGCATTTAGAAATTAGGAATACTGTCCTGGAGATTTTCTAGACGTGACTTAAGTATTTGATAGAGTTTGGCACAATGGCCTTCTCTACAAATTAAAATGATTTCTTCTAGCCCCTTACTATATAGTAATCCGGTCTTACCTCTGTAATCGAACCTTCACAGTTCGACAAGATAAATCATTATTTTCTTACTTCCCAATCTTTGCCAGTATTGTTCGAGGAAGTGACTTGTCGCCCGATTTATTTAATATACATACATCAGATATTTAAAAAACAGTTCACACATAGCAACTTTTGCAGACGATACAGCTATACTCGCTTTTAGTTTAGACCCTATTCAAGATTTATCCAATCTACAAAATCACCTCGACTGAATAAAAACTTAGACAACTAAATGGAAAATTCTAATAAATCCCAAAAAATCTTTCCATGTCCCATTTACATTAAGGAAAAATAACCCTCTACACTTCAACTTCAAGGAGTTGAGGTACCTACGACTCAGGTAAAATATGTAGGAATTTCATAAGACAAATGGTTAACCTGGGGGAGGGGGATATTTAAAGTCTAAATGAAAAATTCTCAATAATCGTCTCCTTCGAACTATAATCTAATCTAAACTATCAATTTACACAAAATCCATACTGTACAAGTCTCTACTGAGGTCCATTTGGGCGTATAGTATTTAAATTTAGGGATGCGCCAAACCCTTCTCAAACCCGCACCATTCAAGCCCTTCAGTCTAGCAGTCTTTGGCTAATAGCCTCGGCTCATTGGTACGTTACAAACGAAACTTTACACAAAGATTTAAAAATTGTAAAGTTTATCGACTAAACAAAATGCATTATAATAAGTTTCACTCTAAACTCCAACACCATCCCAATCCTTTAGTCTCCCATTTATTATTGAATAAATAAATAATTAAAGGATTCCATCGCTGGATAACTTTCTTCATAATATGATTCCTGTGTTGTTTTATATATATGTTTATGTACAGTTATCACTTTTACTTATTGTGTTTATAAATAGGGTTTGTAAATTTTCTAAAAGAAATATACACCTATAACTTATATGGTTTTCATAAGAGACAAATTTCAGTCCCTTATTTTCAATAAGTGTTTCACCTCACCTCTTTTCTCCTTTTACTCTTACACACTCCACACCTAGACCCAAAATAAATTACATTTCCATGTTTTTTTTAACTATCTACAGGAGAGGATTTAAATGTAAAATTTTATATTGCATAATGTCACACGTTTTTAAAAATCTTTTTTATTAATTATAAAATATTTAACTCAAAAATATTACGAACAAGATGCTTTAAATTTTTAATACCTAATTGAAAAATAAAAATATTTTAGAATACTTCGTTTAAAATATACCTAATAAAAATTAATATCAAAAAATTAATAAACGTTTGACCAAAACTTTTGAAGTTTTTTTAATTAATTTAATTATTAATTGTTGAAAAGCGTCTTATTGTGTTTATTCTTGTTACTAACTCAGTACCTTTATCGCTATATAATATATAATAATAACATTTTTCTATATTTACGATCTTAAGTATCAACAACGCAAACAATTATTTAACTACAGCACAAAACTTTTCTAAATAGCACTTTAAAAAATACCTTGCGAAAAACGTGGCAGAATTAATAAAATAACGTTATTGTATGGTATTAAGTAATATAATGTTTATATAATATAAAAATACACGTACATTATACATATGTAATTGTTGTAGGTGCGAAATGCCCAATAGAAACTGGTGCAGAGTGAGATATAGGACCCGGTAAAATGCGATTTTCTTTACAGTTTATACACATACCAGGTACTACAATACGAGATGATTATTGTATCATGAATCATGCATGCGGTAATATTTTAGAAAATATGAAGTATTTAATTTTTTTTTTTTTTAATTTAAATAGGTACCTAAATATTATACCGATAACCGTGCACAATAGTATATGTTCTGGTAAATTAAAAATAATTCAACAATTTCTCGTATTTCCACAATAACATAATATTATTATTAATGAACGGTTGCCACACAAGAATCGCACAGAATAAGTCGAAAAACTGTGTTTACGCCTTTGCAGTCTCTATTCTCATTACGCGACCAATGCCTTTTGTCTTTTATTGCGTTTAGTATATATTATATTATATTATACGATGCAATTTGCTCGGTCGACGCGTACATTGCGGCCATAAAATATATTATTATAATACTATGGTCGCGCGCCGCCGATGACCGTCCCGCGAATTTGCCAGCCACGACAATATTATATTATAATTATCGTGTGCACTGTGGGCCGCTAATGCAATAATAAATAATAATACATTCGTGGCGTATTATATCAGTGCGACCTTTCAGACCTTTCGCGGCTCGCCTGTCCGCAACGTGACTCGGACGGTCTTGTACGGTGTATTCCGTTTGTTATACATTTCTTCTGGGAGCCGTCGCTGTGTTTGTTGCATTCACGTGCAGATCACATAACGCATGTATGACGTTACGCAAAAACATCACACACTGTCGTGTTTGGCCGTGTGACTGGCAAAATACAATACTCGTGTATACTGCACCCAAGTTATAATATTTACAGTCCTTTTTCGCCAAATTTCCTCCGATGTACGAAATCTACTGAATAATTTGCATGTTTGTGAAAATTTAGCATCATCAAGAATTTCCCGAACTTTGAATATAAACACACGAAAAGTTAAGCCAAATGTATATTTTTACCGCTTGCCGTTAACTTTATACGGGTTGAATTAACCCTAGTACCTATTATATTTGAACGTGTCATGACTATAATATAAAGTCATATACCTTGTAAACTTTAAGTTATAGCTGTCTTCTAATTTGTATTATACCGCGTCATTAACATAAAATGTATAAGCAAATAAATTTGACGAGAAAGGACTGACGATAAAAATATATATATTTTTTTTATTTTTCGATTTTTTCCGTCCCGTTTATCGCGTGAAGATAGATCCATACAATTTGGTGGTGGGGGGAGCGTACGTTGGTGATTATTACGACTATTGTAAAGTAGTATTGCAACTAATAAGTCTTCTGACTAACGTGTTTAAATGTATTATCGTTATTACTATGCCTACTGCAGTTGAATTGTAGCAGGTACTATACCGACGATCGATAAAACGGCGGTGTGCAGGTGCAGAATGCCTGAGCGCAATAACGGCGTGCATTATTTTAAGAAATATTAATATACAAATATTAAATTATACCGTGTGCGCGTATAAAATATAATAATAATATTATAACGGTACATTTTGTCGTCGCGCACCGTCGCCGCCGAACGGTTACTGGTGCGGGGGGATAGTCTGGCGCGGGGAGTCAACAGCTGACCGCCGCCGATCGTGTATATACCGTTATGTGCGCGGATCATAAAATAATAATATACAATTTTATCGTTTCGTCGGGTCGTGGCGGACGCGGCGCGCGCGGATTTTCCGCACGATTCGCGATTCGCGGGCGTCGTATGAAATATATTATTTTTTTTTTTACGTATTGTTAAAACAATAACATTATTAAATCGTATGCACACTGTCGTCGCCAAGTGCCGTTCGCACACGCCAACCCTGATGGGGGGAGGGGGGGCGGCGGATACGCGAGGAGGATATCTACGGGATACGCGAGATGAAAATACTTAATCCGTTAACGATTATTATGCGCACCGACGACGAAAAAAAACCAAAATAAACAAACAAAAATGCATAAAAAAAATGTACGTAAACGCCAGAAATGTATTAAACACGATCAAACGTGTTCGATTGCTTCCGTCGAATACATTATACAATATAATATTATAAAGGCTTATTGTGCAGTTCTGCAGCTTTTGTGTTTGCGGCGTAAAATTGAATAATACACACAGCCAGTTCGATTGTTGAATGCTTGAATCTATTACCAATATTGCATTGTATATTAATACCCATTGAGGTATAAATTAAAGTTATGTGGAGTTATTAAAATGCAAAATTTTTGCAACTTGTATCAACGTGTACTGGATTGATCTATTTATACGGATCGTGGTACGCGTATTGGATTAAAATTTTAAAAACATATTATAAAGAATACGAATTTGTCACGGATTCCGCTTGAAATACACTTTATGATAACTTATCATTTAATGATTACTTAAACAAGAGAGACTTTTAAAAAGAAAATTAATTGTTAGATTATAGACTTTGGGGTTGGTAGGTAGGTAATAATATTACGATAACAGTCGATTTTCAAGGAAAGAGAAAATACGTCTATACAATTGATTAGTTTGATCGATCTGCGTGCACTCGTTTGTATATTAGTATTAGATTATATTATAATATTCGTCGTGGATACGAAATTTCGCTGCATCAAAATCCGGCTATTGACATCAAAAGACGTCTCTCATCTCTACCACCAACGCCGACGCCAAAAACTACAAACGCACAAAAATCCGAATGCAAATTACGTGACCGTGTGCCACAAAGCCTTCCCTAACGCAAATAGTTAATTAAGTCTCTCGCCCGCATGTTCAGTTGTCTCCGGTCCTACTATTCTTAACGCGTAACATAGCAAATTTACGTTCAGCAGTTCTCATTTACCTTTGTTAGTTTAAATATAAGAGTGAATTTACATATTATCAAACTTAAAGATAACAACATATTCTGTGGTTTGTGAAAAGTGTATTATTCCAAGGTTAAAATATTAAAATTGTACGTTTTCAATAAACCACGGATTATGTTGATACCTTTAAGTTCTAAAATAGTTAAATTTATATTTAAACTAACGAAGCTAAATGAGAACCGCTGAACGTAAATAATGTGCCATGCCATACGCACTTGTAAGACAACACATACGGGTGAAACAAGTTAGACGCTACCCACGCACTTATATGCATACATAGCAATATAACATGACGTGTGCAAATAACACTTTAAGTTTGGGTTTCTGCTCAAATATTATATGTTAGAAAACATCTATTATATAATATAAATTCTAATATATATATATATCGCGTATTATGTGCGAAACTACAGACAATACAATTCAATCGTTCAGGGATGATAAAGAAAATCAAAGCATCACTCGAAGTGGAGAAATAGTGAATATACGGAGAAAGCCTTAAAAGCGCGCACATATATTATCCTATATTATTTACGATATTAATAATAATAAGGAATGGATTGAATTGTAATGATAAATAAAAGATAATAATATTATGAATTTTACCTATAACGAAATATCATTGCAATATTACACATAATTGTAATTTATATATGTCAATATAATATGTTATGCGAAACTAGGTTTATATATTTTTCACATTACTGTGCAGCCGCCACATTAATAATGCACTCTGATTGATATTACACCGGAAATAATATATTTTTTATTTTACCGTTCACGTCGGCCGTGTGTATAAGTGTGTGTGCATTCGTGTCGTCTATATTTTATTATGTAAATATGACTATCACGTAATGTTATATAATTTGTTTATTATATACGAATAAGGAAAATGCACCGTTGAATAACAGTGGTCGCAGTTAGACCATTCATTTTTTCCACCCTGTGTTAGGGATAGCGAAGCTCCTCTGGTTCAACTCCGAAGAACATGAGCGTATTTATTTTTACGTATTTTATTTTTATCCGTACGATTATTATTATTTTTGTTTAATAGTGGTACCTCGCCCCCGCTGCACGCAGAACATAAACATGTTACCAATATTATCCACCTCTGTCGATTTACGATGCAGTGCGATTATAATACGTAAAACGCGGATAGGAAGTATATGGAGGAGAAATCGTAAATAAAAAAACCTATATCGCGAAAACGTTAAACGCGCGAGGTACCTTTAACGGTCGTCCCGGCAGTGGATAATATGTACGAGTATAACACGAAGTGCAGTAAAGATTGCGGAAAACGACGACGACGACGACGGATAACCAGACTTCCGAAAATAAAATATTATTTTAATTTCTGACGGAAAGTAATATTGGAACGAACATTCGTCGCCTTGATATAAAATGATACGACTCGCGGGAAAACAAATTGCAGCAGCCGGTCACCACGCCGCATAGATGAAGCACCCGTATCTGCGTTGTATGAGTGTAAACGTTTTTCGGCTCTGTAGCATTAAATATTTATAATAATAATAATATGATACCCTTGTGCGCGTAATACGCCAATCGCCAATCGTCACCGAAATAATAGTGTCTGGTATCGGCGGAATCACTATATCTAATAATATAGTGCTGGCATTATAACTAAAGTTAAAAAGTTATTTATTTTTATAAACATTTTTAAAGTCAACTAAGTGGTTAAATATTTTTGTTTGATCATTACTTACAGCCTATGGGTATAACTATTTTAAATAAAAATAAAAAAAAATATTTCTTTATTAAATAATTTACTCAACACTAAATGTGCTACTATAAACTATAGTTGCCTAAATCACTAAAACAGCTAGTATGCAACGACAAGGAATACAGTGAGATTATTTTTAATAAATTATTGAATTATTATTTAAAAACATTAAAAGTCTCACAGCTTTTACTAATGTTATATGCGTGACCCAAATGGAAAAAAATTAACTCTTTTTAAGTAAGTTATGTTAATATTAATTTTTCTGTATTAACTTTAAACTTTTTGAGTATAATATGTATTGTTTGTAAACTAGTGCAAGACCATTTGTTTCATTAGCTAAATAAGCTGTATAAGGTGGTCAAACTTTGGACTGTACTGTACTACAATAAATTATGTACAATAATATAGGTACAGCACCTATACCCGACGATATATTATTTTTCATTCGCACAATATAATAATATTGACGGGCTCGTGCGCGCAACATCGTCACGCAGGCCCTTACCTCGCGCACAATTATCTAGACATATTATTACAACAAAATTATAGAACACTGGGCCGGAAACCGTCGCCGACGTCATAAAACCGACTGTAAAACCATATAACCGATAACGCAGTACAATAAATGCCTCCCGAAAGACGTCCTGCGCGACACACTTTGTGTTGGGGGGAGAACGAGCGATGACGGCACAGGTAGTGCACGCGTCTACAGCGGTACACAATCGTCTGGCACGACCGCGGGAAACCGAAACAGCCCGGGTGGTGGAAGGGGATGGAAGGGGGTGCCAAGGGGCTGTAAACAACAATACGACTTCGGGGCTATATTATATTAACCCTTTCAGGGCAATAATCTCATCGGTCCTACCCTGTACATATTTGGGTTAGGCATTTTCCATGTGTACGCGCCTAACTGTATAATAATATATTATATGTGGTGGTAATAAAATGTACACAAGCGCACAGGCCTCAGCAACAATGACGATGACGACGACGACTATGTCCGCTGCTGTCGTACAATGCAATATAATGCCTATACCCATTACTATTATTATTTATTATATTTTCTTTTAATACGCACGCCCGTTTCGTGTGCACGTATGTCGTATATACATATTACGATAATTATATGCACAAGATAGGCAAACCGTCGTCTGTGCAATATATTTTATGATTTCCCGATTGCATATATTATGCATATTTCATTTGGGCTTTCGATAATATTTTACATCAATAATAATATAATATAATTTAGTTGCCCGAGACACTCTAATCAACAGTTATGGACAACAGATGGACAGACGAAAAACCTCATGGAAAACGTTCGTTTTCGATCCCCCGCACTGGTCGCCGCCACCGTTCCAAGGTGATTAATAATAGTACAATGCCGCGTCGGCGTCGTAATAATTATCACATCATTATAATATTATACGGTGGCGGTGGTGTCCAACTTTGCGTCCAAAGAATCCGTTGGTCATACGCACGAAAAGTCGAAACCCGCGAACGGCGGCGTTCCGTATAAAATTATCGTTTATTATAATCGTCGTCGTACGTCGAATTTTACACGGCTGTGTCGCTGTCGTTTTCGTGTTGTACGCGCCCCGCTGCTATAACAATAACAACAACAACAACAACAACAACACAAATAATATTATGTCGATTTAGCGTCAACACACCGCAGGGCCATCGGGATTTCAAAAGTTCGACCGATTCGTCCGCAATATCAATCACGAAATTTGGATGACACCGTTTAGTGAATTCGCATTGATTGTTTTAACGTATACAGTATTATTATCGATGTAATTAGGGTCCCCTATAGTCCCCCAAAGTCCCTTTTCACGTAGTCTGGAGGCAGCTGAGACATTGTAAGTCATCGCAAAAAAAACTTTGCCGTGCATAACAATTATTGATGATTTTATAAATATCTAATTAATATATGTAATGTATAATTGGTTGCTCTGGGTTTTGGAGAAACAATCGTAGAGTCGCACGACAATATATAGTAGAAAATATGATTGGTCCAGTTATTTCTCGTACGAAGAGAATTAAAACGTACGTTATAAGGTCGACCATCCGTGTAACAAAATAGAGTTTAGTGATTTTTAGCTAAAAATACTGTAAAAACGTAGAGACAGAATGAGATTAATGACAATGATATTTTAAAAGTATATTGGCTCCTGAGATACAGACTTATTATATACAATTATAAAATATCGAGCGCGCTTACTGAAGAATAAAAAAATATTGTGTTGTTATTACTTTATTGTTTACATTTGATATTTGAGAATTATTTTTTAATGACGAGTGGGTGACCTTTTTAAACTCTATGGCTTATTTTGAACTCTGATTTTCTAAGAGTCCACTGTGGATACTAAATCCTTGTTACGCCCATGCAGTCATCCAATTGGTATTATAGAATATTATGTACAATATAGCATTTATAATCGATGGTATGCGTAATTCGTTTTTGGGCTTTTCTTTGCGGAGAGCGCCCGCGCGCGCGACACAAGTCGTTTTACATATAATAACAGTAATAATATTATATGCGCGAACGGCCGGTTATAGTCATTCGCGAACGCTGCTGAGGAGAACGCAAAACAGTTATTTTTTTCCAAACACATTTTCTGGTGACGGAATTACGCAATCGGCGACGGCGGCGACAAGACTTTCTCCGCGTAAATACGCTTATAATATTATTATATATCATAACGCGCGTAAACCGCAGCAGGTGCCGCCGCGAGTACCGACGACGACGACGAGGGAGCAAAAGAAACGAAGATGAAAGAGCAAAAACAACACGACTCAACGTTAGACATATTATGCGTTATAATAATATGTCATAATATTAATGATAATAAATTCATTATACAAAAACTGCCTTGTTACAGTAAAAATATTTATAATATATTATAATACACAAATACCTAACGCAATAATATCATTTATTTGTGGAACGGGAAATCGTATACACAAGTAACGTGATGGAGTTTTTTAGAGTGCCACTACAGCTGTGGCGGGATCGTGTGTGTGATTCGATTTCGAAAAAACGAAGAAAACAAATATTACTACATTCTTGTACTATATAATATTATATGGCCACAAACTTTATAATTAGTATTATTACGATGCTGCGTTTGTCCATATTATGCAGACTTAAACCGAATTTGAATAATATTTTTTTTTTTCAAAATGCATTTTGCCGTTGCGAGTTTTACAGGAAAATGTATTTGATTTTCGCGCAGACATGGTGCAGTGCTCGTTCGGGCTCGCAGAGAAAGATTTCGTGCTGTTGCGGCGGCGGCGGCGACCGGATATAAAACGCGCGTGGAGAAACTTTCGCCTGTTACGACGACGGCCGTTACGCAACGGACGTGGCGAGCGTTCGCGGACATTCTCCTCCGCCGCCTCTCTTTTCGCGCGCCATCTCTTTATTAATATATATATTTATATATAAACACGAACAAGATAATATAATAATATAATATATAATGATATCGAATAAGAGAGAGAGTTTCTCGACACAACCTGAGCAGCGACACTAAAATAACGCGATAATATAATAATAATATTATTATTATTATTACTCGGGCAGGCGCAGTTGCAGAAAACAAAACGCAATACTGTGCGCGTTCCATACTTAATGGCGTTAATATCTAATCCCCAAAATGGAGAATTACTCGATATGATAATATATTGGACGAGTTATGAAAGTACCCTATGCCTTTGGGATCGCGGCTCCGTGGTTTTATCGTACCTATGTACAACAAGTGAATACAATAACACCTAAATTGTAACAATGTCGTTACAACAGCAGCGATATATCTGATCGGGGTGGTGGGGTGGCGGAGATCTCGCATTTGCGTAAAGATCGATTACGCACGCGTTTCACGAACGTTAGCCGCCGACTCGGTAGTTCTGCGTACATTATTATAATTAAATATTATAACAGCTGGCCGCGGCGGCGACGACGACGACGACGACGACGACGACTTAAATGCTTACGGTTTAATACTTCGCACCATAACGCAGACGACGACAACAACAAATAATAATAATAATAATAATAATAATAATACGTGCCCGTTCTGCGCCAAACGTATTACAATATTATTATTAAAATACAAAATGTATACAACACGTATCGCGTCTAAATACAATTAGAGTATTTGTTCGATGCATATACCTTTTCTCAATACAACGCTGGACGACGTGCCCGACGGCGGCGGCGGTGAACAGCACTGTTGCAACAGCGACGTGGTCGTGGCCGCTACGGCACTCGCTACCGTCGAGGCCTGCTGCTGCTGCATATCTCCGACGACACCAGCTCCGGCGCCTTGCGACGGCGACAGTCCGACGGCCGTCACGCCGGCACCCGCCGACGGCGACAGCAGAATGTTGTTGACGGCCGCGTTGGCGGCCGCTGACGCGCCTCCCGCGTGCAGGTGTTGTTGCTGCAGGTGGTGTTGGAGCTGCTGCTGATGATGGTTGTTGTATTGCTGTTGCTGCTGCTGCTGCTGTTGGTGATGATAGTACGGCGACGGCGACGGCGACGAAGACGATATGGGCGACGACGAAGACATTTATTATGCCGTCGTTGACAATCACTGTGGTTGTCGCGGTCGATTGCGACTGTCGATCACGTGCCGTTTGACATCGCCTACGAACCGGTGGCGCCCGCCGACATCTGAACCGCGTGCGGATCTGCCGACAACGACGACGGCGATGACGGTGGTGTATACGCCGTCTGTCTTACGCGATATCGCTGTGTGTGTATCTGTGGTATACCGTCCGGGACACGCCGAGTCACTGCCGGTGGTGGCGGTGCGCCGATCGGCGATCGTCTTCGTCGATGTTGTCAACGGTAGTGGTCATCGTCCGTCGATCCTCGCGAGTACCGTTGTTCTTGCCGCGTCGTCCAGCGACACCGATGGTCGTTATTTTATCACAACTACACCGTCTCGTATGTAGCTACCCCACTATCAGGCGACACTATACAATACAAAGACGGTTTTCCGCCGTTATCCGTCGGAGTTATCGTGCGCGCGGCGACGCCAAATGCATAATGATAATAACGATATGGTATACTGTAGCGGATCCGTCCGGGACGTGCGAATGACGGCGAAAGGTTACGACGGGACGATGCAAAACAGCGACAAGCGCGCGTTTTGTAATATTATATTCCGCCGGCCGAAACGCAGCGTGACGTGCGGTACAATATTATTAAAGTGGTACGAGCCGTGAGCTTGTGCCCTATAATATACAGTAGGTATAACAATAGACATGTAACTATAATATATTGCAAATAAATAAAAATAATAATTATAAAATAAAATATACTATTTTAAGCGCGAAAAAAATAAATATTCTCGATTGCAATAATATCGTAAAAAAATGTTATACTCGGTGGCGGCGATAATGTGATACACGCGTATATCGATGAAATCGAGTATATTACGCACACGCGAAAACGATACGTTTTTGGATGGCGGCAATGCACGTATGGCGCAACACACACACAACCAATACGTCGGACGGCACTCGCTCACTAACTAACCGCCGAGTACAGTGACTGAGTACTGACGTAGTCTGCGGCGGCGGCAGTGGCGGGCGGCAGCGCGGTCGGCGGCGGCGGCGTCGGTGGGCGGCGTAATAGCCATTCACCGTCGGTACGCAGTCGGTGGAGAACCGTGTGTGTGTGTGCGTGTGTACCGTAAAATGAGTGGGAGGGAGCAGGGGAGGGTTTTGGTGAGAATACGAAAGAATATTACGCACACACACACACACACACACGCGCGCGCGAACTCTGGTTAAGTGTGTACAATATATATTTTTCGTATGTATTCGCGATAAGGGACGAGAGAGAGAGAGAGAGAGAAAGCAGCGATCGTGTGCGCGAAAAAGTGCGGCGAGGAGTGACTCGCGGAAGAGAGAGAATATAAAATATATAAATAAAAAACTGTGTGTTGTTGTAATGTGTGTGTGCGTGTGTGCGCGCGTCGGAAAGAACAGGAAAGAGAGTGTTGTGCGAGCGAGAGGAGCGAGGAAAAAACTGTATATAAATACGGTACGTGTACAACGCGAGCGACGGAGAAAGAGCCAGGAGACATCGAACGAGTGCGAGCGAGCGAGCGAGCGAGAGGAGGTTGCGCGGCGAGGGGACGAGTGAGTGAAGCGGAGGCGGCGTCGAGTCGAACGCACGACAGCAGCAAAGGCGTCGCGCGAGCGCGCGCGCGCGCATCGCCGCCGCCGCCTAGGCTACGGCTGGCGGCGACGGCGTCGGTCGCATTCGCGCGTCGTCGATGCCGCCTGCGCGCTCGAGTTGTGTGTGTGTGCATGTGTATACGTCAGCATACACCGTACCCAAACGCGAGTATCAAAACGACATATTGTTGTTGTTATTGTTGTTATTATATTGTTGTACGCGCGCGTGACAGATGCCGGAAAAATATTTCGCGTCGACGTCTTTGTCGCCGCGTTGCAGTCGGTCGTCCGCGTCGTTGCCGCGGCCACGCGGTGGCCTAAACACTACCACCCCCAATCAACACCCGCACACCTTCTTCACACACGAGCGTGCGAATACGCAGACACTCACGCGCGCGCCCGCCCACCACCGCCACATCGCACTGCCTACTTACCCTGTCGTGTAAGACGTCAACGGTCGTAAATGCGTTACCCTCCCTCCGCGGGTGGTGGGTGTAAGAGAGAACGTACCGCGATCAACCGTGTGCGGTGTGACGAAATATAATTCCACAAAGTCGTGATCGGTCTTCTTCACGCCGCGTAACAATGCGTCGCGATAACGAACCGGCCGAGTATGTCATTAATATTGCATGCACTCTGCATGTTACATATAACTTTATTTTCGGAGAAAATCTGCGACGAGTGTATTCGTTTTTCGGAGATAATTGTGTTTTATTCTCGGAAACTGACAACACTCGATTTTTTTAATGTTTTTTTTTCACTCTTACCAGATCTATAGCTTGCAATTTATATATATTATTATTATATAAATTGAATTCGCAACATTTGTAATATATATGTATAAACACATACAATACGACGGAAAAACGCGTATTATTTCCCAATACCTACTTCGAATCTGAACAGAACGACTTCCGCGCGGAAGTAATATCTGAGAAATAACAATAATATTACGACTACCGCTGTCGGATTTCTTTTTAATATCGTACTACCACCGCCGAATTACGAAAATGGCTTGAAAACCTTTCAATGTACACGCCTATATACGACACACGTAAACGATATCGAAGAACCCACTCGTTCGCGAACACCTACTCGTTTCGGAGAACGATAATCGATGCCGCGGACGAGACAAATTTCAAAAAAAAAAAAAACGTAACACGACAAACGTGCGAAAACGATCGTTCGGTTTTTGCCGTTTTCTGTTCGAACAACGACCAATGATCGCAGTCGGAAACGCGCTCCCGCGTAATACAACGATATATTATGTCTACCGACATAATGTGTAATGGGCGCGCGGGGAAGACGACGATCTGAAGACGTGTTGCGAACGAATCTCGTCGGAAAAACACCTGTGCGCGGCGGCGGGTAGGTTTGCAGCGCGGTGGCGGCAGCAGCAGCAGCAGCAGCAGCACAGTTGGGTCTAGGCAGGAGAGCGGGGTGCGAAACGGTTTACATAGGTGTAGTATAGCATACGCGCGCGTATAATACGTGTACCGTCATCACACGAAAAAACGGTACTCCTCTCTTCGGAGGAAAAAATAAACCTTTGCACGCGTTTCACCTGTGCATACGGGCACAAAAACGTGCAGGTAAAAACTCGGCATGGCGGGTGGTGGCGACAGATGTGCGGGGGCGGTGTGCACACGTCGTGGGGTGAAATAATAACGCAACGACGACGGGAGGGAGGGGGAAAAAAATCGTGAGACCCGTTATGTTTTTGAGTGCGTCGGGCACGAATGTAATAATGTTACACGCGTCACCACCGGCCGGAGACGACGTCGCCGCCGCGGAGATGCCGCGGTCGACGCCTTGGTGTCGGGTTGCCTCGTCGCGGCATTATACAACGTTTATATAATAGCAATAAATAATACACAGGACCGCGATGATGACGATGACGATGATAATAATAATACGTACTACGTGTACTTTAGTATAGCACTGTGTACAATATACGCACACCTGCTGCGCGACGTCCCGTTCCGCAGCCGGGCGCCCGTCGCTGCACCGATATTTCGAGTGTCGGTTTACCACTCTCTCTGTAGGTACGCACGATAATACACAGTCGTATTACAATACACCCGAATGTGCATTACGACCACGACCGTACAATTTATACCTAATGTGTATCTAATGATGGGCACGGCCCCGCAGTAGCGTAACCGGGATTTTGCTTTTCGGTGAAGGTGGCCAATAATTTGTTGTATTGGGAAGGCTTAACTAGGATCCCTCTCAGCAGTAATATTGGCGTGCTGATGCCGTGGGTATGACGTATCGTATGTAACGTTTTAGACTTTTGCAGCAACCTTCGTCAAATAGTATTATTTACAGAATATTGAAAGTACTTTGAAATTTAAGGAAGGGCCGTGCCAGTCGGAAGCAACGTTGATGGATTAGATATTGTATTATATTCACTATAGAAAGTCATTATCAACGGAACCCAATATAATAATTTTGCTGAGGAATATAAAATTTGATTTTGTATGTTATCGAATTTTTTTTTTTTAAACGGTTATTATTTTTTGTAATAACGAAAAACGTATTATCAATATTAATGGACTTTAAACATACACCAATAAATAATAATAAATAATTGGTCATATAAGACTATTTATTCATCATACTTTTAGTGTGAATAATTTTGATCGTGCCTAGACGTAATCGTTTTAAAATTGTCCTTTAGTTAATAAAATCATATCCGTCAAGTTGAAACCGGCATTTAATGCTACCACTTCAAATCATACATTAATAATTTGCTACGAATTTGATGCATTTTGCTACACCATTTTTAAAATTTGCTACTAGCTTGTTTTTACTGGAAGCCGGAAACAAACATGCCAGTGCTATTTTGACGTAGCACCGGCACTTTGATCAAACATCTTCAAATGGGTATCAAAATTTTGCTACGCTATTTTTGGAACTTGGCTACGATTTTGTTTTTCAAAATCCCGGAAAATTCTATTTAGAGATGTTGGATCAAAATGCCTGTGCTATATCACGATAGCACTGGCATGTTTGTTTCGGCTTGTAACATAAAACAAGCAAGTAGCAAATTTTGAAAATTTTGTAGTAAAATGTAGTAAATTCGTAGCAAAGTATTAATGTATAATTTGAAGTTATAGCATTAAGTGCCGGTGCCAACTTGACAGACATAATAAAAACGGGTAAAAAAACGAAAAAAAAATATTATTGGCACGCCAAAAAGATAAAACAATTTTTTATTTGTACACAAAATGCGGTTATAAACGGGTTTGTTATAGCTGATGATAATTATTTTTAAATATTTATATCTAATGCAATATTAAAAAAATAATTGACGAATAGTTTAAATAAATAAAACGACTTTAGTGCTTGTAATTTAGTTTTTTTTTTGATAACACAAATCGTGGACACATGAGATTTTCTGTATATAGATTTTAGTGCGTACCAAATATCCAGAGAGCCACGGACTTAAATTGTACAATGTATACGCTATACACAAATATTTCGAGCAGATGATTATATTAAAGTAGTATAATAATATAATAATATATAGTAAAATATATACCTCCTGGGGATCGCGGGTATACCGTGAAATCGCGGTCATCGCCGCGGGGGTTGGTGTCAGCATCTTGCTTTTGAACCAACTCGTCCGCGACGAATAAATAAGGGGCCAATAATAGAGGTTATTATAATATAGATAGCCGGAATAGGGGTAGAGAGCACGGGAGACGGTTGTCCGCAGCCACCGACGATCGTTGCGATTGAAACGTTCAGCAGAAGGGTGCACGTACTGTTCTCGAGTTGTGAGAGTTATTTGACACGAGGGGAAAAAACGACATATTTGTTTTATTCATCTTGTCATCGTAAACAACGATCAAATAAAAAAAAAACTGTTATCAATACTTTATTATGTAAATTTAACTTTTGATTTAAACTTTAATAGCTGTGTATAGATATTATATGCTGATATTGTACATATATTTTACAACATGTCGATAAACAATATAACACAATCTGATAACGTATATAATACAATTTTTGAAATCAAATTATCTATTCAAATTAATTAACTACTATCGTGTTTGAAATGACATTATGAATGAAATCGTGAATGAATGAAAACCCTAACGTATTTAACATTGTACATACATTTGCATTTTCATTTTTTTATGAAAATAAAATGTAGTGAAGTGAAACGTTTTTATTATTATTATTTTATCTACCTCCTCCCAACAAGCAATGAAACCCAGGGACGCCTGCTGTGCAGTATTTGATGTTCGAAAAATAAACAACGAGAATCTCATATTTGTTTACGTATATAATATGATTATAATTTATAAAAAAAATGAACTTGTAAAAATAAATAACGAGGGCTTAAATCGTGAGTACTGTATAAAATACAGTGATGATGAGATTCATATTATAGAAAAATTATCGATTAGAATTTAAAGTTGATTTTACAAAACGTTGGTTGTATAATATTATATGTTTAATAATAATAACTGCAATGGAAAGCAGAATTTTCTATAATTTCAGTTAGAATTAAAATCATTTAAACACTGAAATCGATTTATTATACTGTATTATACCGTCCACGAATGGAGTAGAAATAACTTTTAAATTGACGTTGAATCTAATAAGGTATGTTAAACTTGTTATTCACAACAATAAGTGAACTAGCATATAACTCTTAATTGGTATTATTTTAGCATCATTAATGCCCTTTACAGTTAACAAATGAAAACGGAATTGCTATTTTAAATGAGGCTATTTTCGAGTGCAGCAGTAGACAATTCCCGTAAATTCACGTACTTATAATAAATCTAATTTCAACATTTTAGTAAGTGTTTAATTAATTAATCAATATGTTTAATTTACGATAAATTAACTCTGACATCGACTGCAATTTTCGCATTTTTCCACGCGTGATAACAATTTGTAGAGGAACTGTTTACGATATTTCGGATTTGTACAATAATATGTTTTCCATAGATGATAGAATTTTAATAAAGTAGTCCCACACACGAACGAACACTCGTTCGCCGTACACGTCTTGTTCTCGTCGGTTTCTTATTTGTCCCATCCAACTTGTCTTGTATTTGCGGAATTTATACGTGCCGTGGCGACAAGGGACAACTCCATAACAGTATAATACAATATATATATAACCGTTACGTCGTATCGATCTGTCGCTGTAAAGTTTTGTGTAAAATGTGACCGGAGACGATGACGCGCCGACCGCGTGTACCGCTGAAACTACTGTCGTCCTCATTATATTAGATAATATAATAGATGAGACGTGTGCATTTTGTGCTCGTATAAACTGCAGTGTACCGCGTGTCCGTGTATATACCTACGTGTATGGTGACAATAAATTAAAAGGAAGTACACAACAATACGGTTGACTGCAGCAGTTAACCGTTAAGACGTTAAGTAAATATAAATCGCATTTTAATAGCTATATATTCGCGTGCATACGTACGCGTGCATGTGTATGCGCGGTCCATGTAATTACATTTAAACAGCCCATCATTGAACTTTTGAAATATTTAAACTTTTAATTTAAAAACACGGACGCGTACAATATAATGCACCTAGGGAGGATAATATATTAAATTAATCGCGTTTCTATAGTATATACAACTATAATAATATTACGAGTTCGTTAGAAAATTCAATAAAATGTTCACAACTCTACACCGTGGAAAATAGTATCCAAGTACATATAATATAATATACTTTAAAGCAGGGCTTGCAAACGTCTTAGTAACGTTATGATTTAACGTCATATATGTGACAAAAAATGATTGAAATTTGTAACCGTAATGAAAACGGAAAATGGTTACCAAAAATAATTAAATATCATAAAACAAAAAATAACGCAAAATGAAATAACCTAAAATCTATTTATTTAAAAGTCATAATATTGGTTTCGTAGAAATATTTATTCCCTGTGATTTAGCAATAAATCTTAAAGCGATCGATCCAAGAATTTATTATATTCCGTATCCGAGCCATTCCCACATTAAATATTATTTTTGATGATAAACGATAAAATTTAAAGTTGTATGACATTTTAGTTCTAAATAAGAATAAACGCAAAAATTGTATAACGTTTACATTGTAAATAACGTATAACGAAATTTCAATTTCAAATGCAAGCCCTGCTTTAAAGGGTTCAGTTTAGACCGAGAAAATCATTTACCGATTACAGCAGTTGCAAAACGAATATTGTCTTATGAAAATCACAAAATATAAAATATGCTCGCCATTTAGCCATGTGTATATATACGGAGTGTATACCGCATAGGATTTTCGGAAACGTTTCCAAAATTTTGTACAGACGCTCTGTATAAATGTAATACCTATATGGCTATTTATGTATTATGTGTATATTTATGTAACGTCAACTGTTCATTATTTGACACAATAATAATAATAATAATAATAATAATATAATGTACGTATATATAAATTAAAATAATATCATATACGACCGTATTAAATTAACCGTGTAACGGAGGCGGCGGCGGTCTCAATAATAATTGCGGAAAAAATTAAGGAGCGGTCGCGAGTAGTCGACCACTCGTTGTGTACATATAGTATTATAAATTTATAATATATACACCACGTCGCGCGCATTTACGAATATATTGTCCAATGCCCTATAAACGGATGTATTCACGAAATGTATAGTATAGGTAGAGAATGTTTTGTGCAGTGTCTCGGCGACAATCCTTCTTATTCGGTCGCCGCATATATCTATATTTAATGATATATTATCTTCGCCCGGGCACGATTTAATCTTTTTCCAAAACTCGTTCGCGGCATTGTTGCCAGCAGTTTTGGCGTCGGCGGGGTGCGACCAGCGGGTGTATTATTCGCGACATAGCCTTCCATCGTCGGGTTCCAGTTAGTTACGGGCGCTTGTACGACCTATCCACAATATTTTATTTCTCCTGCCGATTTCGATGAAGCTGACGAAAATACATCAAGCACGACGTAGCGGCTCGTCACGTTCTGCTGGACAGAAATGGGGCGCGCCGTCGAAAGTCCAATCTTGCGTAGTCAAAATTTATGTTTTTTTGAAAACGAAATGTTTTTGCGCAAGACCCGCGGTCGGCCGGAATTTTTTCGCTCGCTGGACGACGTACAACACGCTGTACACGGTTGAAAAACTAATGTCAATGTAATATGCGCGTACAGGACGAATATTAATAACATTACGCACGCACATGGTATGCAATTTCGTCGTCGAGAATAACACACACACACACACACACACACACACACACACATGTAAAGAATATTATGTATATGCGGAAGATGATTCAGTTTCACAAATCTTCCATACTAGTCCATACTGTAGTGTAGGTATATATGTATACATATTTTCGAATAGGTACCTAGATTTTATACACCACTTCAAGAACGTCCTGTAGCTATACAATTTTCTTTTTTTCAAATGAAAACCAACCTTTTCTACTATAAATTATTAATAAGCAGACAAAGTTTTTGAACATTTTTATGCATTTAATAAAGTGATATCTAAATGAAAATTCAAAAGAGTAGTATCCGAGATATTAAAATGTATATTCTAAGGATATTATATTATATTGTGGATCTATTATTATTAGTACACAAAGAAAAATAACTCGAAAACAACTAGTTTGCATTTCGATTTACATACGTCATCTATTTACAAATCATCACGAAAAAGGTGATTATCATTTTATCAAAAAAAAAAAATCGGTATTGCCTCACAGAGCACTGTTCTTAAAATGGTGTAAAAATCTAATTAGGTGTTTGAAAACATATGATTCTTAAGTATATTTAAAAATAACAAAAATCGAAATTCGAATAAATTCATTGTTAAATAGTAAAAATAGGTGTGAATCAGCCTGTATATAATACGATAATATATGTATTGCAGCAATATATTCTATTCTATTAAATGAAATGCACGTCGCATTAAATATACCGACGATAATATTGTAAATTGTGTAGCGGTAGTGTACCAGCATCGGCAGCAGCAGCATCATCGTCTGTGTGCATTTTATTTATTCATCTCACTTGTGTGTGCGCGCGCGTGTGTGTGTGTGTGTATGTTATTACACGGTCGCTGCAACGACGCAATCGCCGCGCGCAGGTTAATGATTTTGCGGTTTCCAGCACCGTATATACACGTCCATATCGTATTACGTACATGTACGTAGGCCACCTATATACACGCAAATGTACGTAAAGAAAAAAAAAATACCCCAATTTATTTTTCTCGCTTGTACGGGTTGCATGAAATATTTTTAATTGACGTTTGCAACAGTTCTGCTGATCGAAAACCTAATAAAACGGAAAACGTCAAACATTTACAGCGATGACGATGAAAATAACACATCGATGTTCTCGTCTCCCGCTGGCACGAATAAAAGGCTTGACAATATACAAATTGGTATAGGGTTATCATCGTTTGACGTTTGGAAGACCTGCAGTATTGCGTGTGCATTATTGTAATATTATATTATATAACGCCCCTTTTAAATGTTGAACTGAACAGGGACAAAAATATCACAGCGCGAGATCCGCATGACTTTTATTCAGGGACATTCGTTTACCGTACAATTTATTTGAATACTAAACACCCGAATGATTGAAATCTGAATACGATAATATAATATGCCGGGTTACAGTCAATTGGTCGTTTGGTAAATTTGTCATAAAATAAATTGGTCGTCTGCAATTATGGGTCATCAAATAAAAAAAAAAACAAAAGTGATAAATGTACCTATTAATATGTTAATGTTTTAAAATGAGCAAAAATTAATCATAACAATTATTATGGTGTAATGTTTGTTTTAAAATTAGTAAAAATTATTATAAATTATTTTAACAATTATATAATAATATTTTTATCTATAAATTATGAGCTATTCTAGACAAATATTCATCAATTGTATTAATAATGATATTGCGATATGTTTATAATATAATAGGTACTGATCATTATTAAATGTAATTCTTAAACCACGGTTATCGTATTGAAAATGTCTGCGACTCATCAACCTATAATCAAGTATGTTACGTCAAGTTTCTACCGTATTGTCTTACGACTAATTTCAAACTCCTACGCGTTAGTGTAAACAATACGAATAACTCTTATAAAGTTCAACATATGTTTCAGTCACCCAAACTTCTATAGTTCTGCAGGTAGTTTATACAATAATATGTTTGCTGAAATAATAGTTTTCGGCGAAATCGCGGTCTCGACAGCCATCACAAACCGACCCCGGGGAAAATGCACGAACGAACACGCGGATTTTGACAAGACGTTTTGGCCAAAACGAGCTCCGCCACTTGCTCAGAATCGTCGTTCGCGAACGAAACGGACGATTAATCACCAGCTCACTGATTTATAGACACCGGTGCATCGACTACACCCGACTGCCGAGAATCACATTTTTTTTTTTTGCTTCTCGTGGTTTGTTTAAAAAAAAAAAAAAAAATTTTCCTTTTTCTCGCCACGATATATTACATTATTATACATCGCAAAAATCGCTTTTGTTCGACGGCTAACTGGTCACTTCCACCGCCGAAACAGTGAACTGAGAATTTTTATCATTGCCCAACGTTTCGCGTTAGCCGGTTAAAGGACATGTATATAATATTATATTATGCCGCGGTCTCCGCTGTCATCGAGGTCACCTCTGGCACATACGCGCACACGAAGATCGCCTAAAACTGTACTGAATACGAAACGAAAACTAAACAAAAATAATAAAATAAATATATTACGCTTGCCGATTGCAGTTTCACCGAATATATTTTGATCACACCGATCACTAGTCAGTCAATAATATTTTTTGATTTTCTGCAACGGCCCATTATTATATATGTTTTGTTTTTAACGAGTTGTATTTCTGAACCATTCGTTTTGCGCTTTATATCTACTCCTGCAGGCAGTTTATAACGTGGCATTTAAATCAATTACGTGAACAATACTTTGTTGATAATCATATTGGCTGCTAATAAGCGTATTAATTTTATTCCTATCTCGGGAATTTGATAATCCACACACAGATTTGAAGCGATTAATAGCTTTTATGTCTTAAGCAATTTTTCTTTTTATACCTAATTTTGAATCAATCTTATACACTATTATATAGAGAATGTGTATTGAGCTGGTAATATTTAATATTTATTTAGTTTGTTTAAAGGAATCAAAGCTCGAATTGTGGTTATTTTTAAAAAGCGGTGAACGAATGCAAATTTTCTTTCTCGTGTTTACGTGTAAATTTGTGACATAAGTTTATGTGTATATTATAATTTTGTGTGTCGCGTGGAAATTATTATTTAGGACAGCTAGTCTAGAGACACAGCCCTTAACAAGAATTCAATTTCGATACGATTTTTTTTTTATTTTCTTCGTAGTATTCCTTTTATATGTTTCATATTTGTAGATACACGTACAACTTAAAATACCGTGGTGTGAAATTTCCGTTTGCGGAATAACTAATATAATTTGTATCGCGTCGTTTCACGAAACGTAAAAATACGAATATTCAATGTTGGCTCAAAGTGATGGTTTGCCGTGGTTATCAACATTAACATAATGTTAGGTATTTTAAAGAAAAAAAATATTTGAACAAGATATTTCAACACTGTTAACTCTTAATACAGTATTTTGTAATATCGAGTTTTTAATAATATATTTATTTATTGACTAGAAAATATAATCAAATCTACTTTTCCGAAACGATGAGCGCCAAACTGTAAAATATGCATTTTTAGTCGATAAAAAAAAATCATTGACATTTTAAAGCAATTTTTTTTCGTTTTATAACGTAATTGCAGTAGATACGCATTTCTCGGATAAAACAGATATGCTAATGTACGTATTATATCTATTAAATAAAAAATTTGAACAATACTAATCGCAATAATCATTAATAATTATGAACCCAAAGATAAATTATAAAAAAAATATATCAACTAAGCAATAACTTGGCTATCAGACTTTTCACTAAACATTAGTTTATAAATACTGTTTTTTGTTTGTTTAGATATTATTATCAGAATCTCACAGACCTAAATGAAATTAATATCCACATTGATAATATGATATAATATATTAATATAAATAATTGCATTTTTATCAATGTCGCCATTTATATTATTTTTAATGTTCACTAATTATAATATTATTTGAATTGTAATTAACCATTTAGGCCACTAATCATGATGTGGTAATTTTCCTATAAGTAACCAAGTAACGAAATTGTACAAATCTACATCGTAGCTGAGTTAAACTATTATTAATCCTACTTATAAGCTTGTAGAATAATTTACAGTATTTTAGTGAATTTTATTGAGTAAATTTAATCGAAATAATTATCATTTTTTAATAGTTTTATTTTATTAACATCTCCTAGGTGGACATAAACTATTTAAATGATTCAATCAAACAAGTACTATATAAATCTTATTAAAAACTTATGCTTTCAACTTAGTGGTCATTAACAATTAAATATAGGTACTTTACATTTAAGTTTCTATAGTTTTATTTTTACAAGACTCAATCAATTTTTAAATTATCGTTTTTCTTTAGTACTATTACTATTATAGTATTATCTATAGTAGTTGATTTATATTTTATTATTAGCTAAAATTATAATTTATAATAGTTAATTTCATCAGTCTGTCTAACTCATTTAAATGAATATTTGTGAATTATTATATAAATAATTAGTTTTTAAAAACCGTCAATAATTAAAAAAACATAAAGAAATCAAATATTTAAGCTAAGTCAAAAAAATATAAGCCTATAAACTATAAATTTAATATAACAAACCATATAGGTTTTAAAAAATAAATCATTTGAATTGATTCGATTCAATTATAAATAAATCGTTAATGTTTATTTCAATCATCTTTAATATTCCACATATCGAATAACCAGTATTTATTACGTTTAGATGTGTATAATGGTTTAGTTATGTCATTTTCATTATATCGCAATATAAACATTAATTATCAGTTATATTAAATTTAACACTCATAAATTACGTACCTACAGAAATCAGGAAGTCTACATATATGCCAATATGTCGAGTGTATGCCTTTCCCCGCACAAAATGTCTAATTATCAATTACGGTCCGTGCGGCTGCTGTTTCATTGGTCGAGACTGTATTATAGCATAGTTAGTGTAGTATTTTATTTGTAAGTACCACGGCAGTAGTGAATTTGGATAGGTACAGATTTCGTTCACGTCAAGTGTAAAAAAACATTTCAATTCAAAAACATAAATACTTATATGTATTTACATACCTAATACACATATTATACATTAAACAAAAATAGTTAAGTTATGCACTAAATGTGCATATTGTAGTTTGGGCAAGCTAAACAGTAAGCGTCTCTGACTAGATGATTAATTTCTTAAAAGGAATGCATTTAACGACTATAAAAAAACAGAACATTTAATAAAAAAAAAATTAATTTTAATAACTGATTTCGTATATCTACTGTTTTTTTTTTTTAAATCAATTATTAATATAACATAGACGCTCTTATGCCCAATTTATGGTTGCCGGTTCCTATTGATTATTATGATTCGTGCTTTACAAAAACGTCGGGCCCCAGTCGCATCAAGACCGAAAATGACGGAGTTTGTAGTTTGTGTATGATTAATTCCACAAGTAAAAAATTTCGTTGGCATCGCAAGTTCTTATAATATAACGGTAGTGAGTATACGTTTTAGTATTGCGACACAAACGAATGATCGTCAAAATATGAGTATATCTCACTATCTTAGGTTCAAAAAGATTTAGATTTAAAAATAATTATATTTTAAATAATTGAATGACCAATTAACGAATCTAGTTAAATAATTAGATAACTTCAAATTATTTTAATATTTTTGTATATAGAAACAAATTTATAATTTTGTAACTTTTTTTTTTAATGTAAATTAACAGATCTAGTCAAACATTGATGATCACATTTTATATTATTTTTTAATAATTATGCGCAAACGGCCTATAAAAAAGTCATTCGTATGTTTGTAACAATAGCGATGCACAAACGTCCTACGCCTGAAATTACAAACGTCGCGTGAGCAGGTAACAACGTTTCACAACATTATGCTCGTGTATGTTTAGTTGCTGTGCAGTTTTACCAGGCGTTAACTCTAATGTTATTACGGCCAAATACACAATTTAATCCGTACCGGGTTCCCGTTACAAGCTTACCTTCATATTAATATTAATGTTAAAATACCCGGAAAATCAATAGAAAAAAATATACTTATACACGTGAAATGAAAACGCATAACAAATATATACCAACCGAAAATCGCAATAACAATTACCTACAATGATTTAACATCGACTGTATTCGAACAATTAATGTATTACGTGCGTGAAAATTTGTAAAATCTATAAATCGGCTATGCCGACGTATTGTAAAATTGATACGATAATAATAATCTATATATATATATATAAGACAAAGCCGGGTTAGTTACACCATTTATAACTCAAGAACGGCTGGACCGATTTTGATGATTTTTGATTTGTTGGATTCGTCTCCGCCCCGAATAGAATAATAATTATGAAAATATATCGGAAAGATTTACGTAAAAAAGTGACTGATTCATAAACAAAGGAGAATCGAACCTATTAAAGCTATCGATTTTAAATTTTGATGGTAGATTAATATTAGAATTTCATCGTGCACTAAGAAAGGATTTTTCAAAATTCACATTTTAAAGAGGTGCTCACACAAGGATTTTGAGATTCACGGTGGATTTATGTTTATTAATGGTCGTCATTGGTTACAACTTACAGATTATAATAGTTTTAGCAGAAATAAATTATAGAAATTAGTATTTTATTTTGTACATAAAATATAAGTGCCATTGTTTAATCGAGCAGATGTGTTAAATACATGCATCAAATCGTTGAATATATTCATTGTCATTTTTTTTTTTTAAGGACAAAGTGAGATTGCAATTGATTTAAGTTAATACATCTATAATCTATATACATATATATAAAAATGAATGTTTGTCAGTATGTCCTTTATAAACTCCTACACCATTCATCCGATCGCCATGAAACTTTTGGAAGTTGTTGGGTACACTCCCGTGAAGGTTTCTGTAATAATTTAGCATCTTATCCTACGTACATATTATAAGCAATAAATTCTGAAAAAACTGAAAGTGCTATTTTTGATGGGATATATATTATGTATAATCTATGTTTATTTACAGGGTTATCGATAGTTATATATTTTATAACTAATATAATTAGTAGGAATATGCCATATACATATTTTTACAAATAAATTTATAAAATAAAACCAATCTTTGACATAGGCCACTGTTGCGATGTTTTTCATGTTCCTAATATTCTTATTTCACTTAGTTACGCACCTCGCGGAATCCTCAATCTACCGCAGGTGGATTGTCTTTCTGAAAATACACTGCTCGCATATTTTCTGCGATCCGACGCAATTGGATAAGTTGCATGTAAATCACTAGAAGTTATTTTTAACTTAATCTTTGGTTCGGGCAACACCGAGTGGGACAGCTAGTTATTATATAAAATACTGGGATTTAAGCGATATAGTGGTATTTATCATCCGATAACAATTTTTCCAGACCTCTGGATGTAATATTTTCCCGGAGTTCATGTTCAGACGACAAATATTGGCATCATCATTAGATCGTTTACCGCAGTGTCGTTGTTTGGATTTGTATATAGACACCGATATACCAAAGTAATCTAAACCACATGATGAAATACCAAAAATTGACGTTAACCATTCACCAACCACAATGAAACCACTTTAACGTACTACCAATCTTACACTATTCGACTATCAAATATCATAACCACACACTTTATACGCAACAACACGTGTCTTATAGGTTATATAGGTTAAATCCTTTTTTGGCGCCCGAGTGGCTGTGTACACTATGAGTAGTGAGTCCCTATTATATTTTATACAACTATATATAGAAATAGACTACGCCTATTTATTTTGACATATTTTGAGGTTTCGATGTTCTGGAAGGGGTGCTATACGATATAAGTGGCAATTAAAAGCTTTACTGTTTAATCATATTTAACGATATACGGCCGCCCGTTTACTCGCCTACACAATATGATCATAAGGAAAAGGCACCCACAAATTGAATTGTTTGCGATTTCAGACCTCTCCCATCTATGGGGTTTATACGTTTTTATAACATTTTTTTTTTTTTTAATTAAAAAAAACCAGGCTTTTGGTGGTTTGAAACTGTGCGGTATATAAATAACTTTTTTTAATTAAAAAACTACGAATTTTATATCTTTATACAGCATATTTATATACATATCAAAGTGTTTTGGGTGGGATATTTGATTAAACTATTCAAAATCTAGACATAATTATCAGGTCAATGACTTTATAATATCTAAAAAGCTAGAGGTATACCAAATTGTATAATATAGTTTATCTTACATTAATACAACCGTTTTCTCAGTCAGCGTAACTCGCATTGACGCGTTATGTATAATCTGATAAACAGATTATATTTTACTATGATTACAAATTAGTATCTGATTTTTAATCATAGTATGATATGTGTTCACAAACTGTTATTTATCATAATCGACCTGTGATACCATTAATTATACATAATACATTTAGTATTATATTCTATATGTAAAATCAATGGCGTTATGAATACACATGTTAAATAATACATAACATACAGTGATTGCCGTTCTGCAGTAATAATGCATATATTATATATATAACTATTGTATTATAATATAATTATAACCAGCACGTTAATTGTTATCAGTTCATGTATATTCTAAACACTACAACTAATGGTTTCCATCTATTCTAAAATTGTTGCTAATAATAGATCACAACAGTGTTAGTTTGGTTATTTCATTTACTTTGATTATTATTTATTACTATTATTGTTTAGAGATTGTAGGTAATGAGCAAAAGCATTATATAAATCGTAAGGATATGAATTGTAATTTAAATTTGACTAGTCTCGGCGTATAATATACGCGTGAGGTTGGTATATTATTGTTTATTATATAAGTAATAGGGTTAACATATAAAAGAAAAGTGACAATGTGACATGCTAAAATATTCAAATAGGCCTACCACGTATTTGGGTATTGAAAAACAATTGAAATTACGCAACTGAATCCAGGTGAGTTCAATTCAGACGGGGCCCCCTACCGTTCAAGGGCGTGTTCAGGGATAGTCGTATCATTGTTTTTTTCTTAGCCAAACATAGGTACCCTCCAATTTACAGACAATAGTGTAATACCAAGCATGATGAAAATCAAACAGATATTGACACTTTATAGTCTATATACATACGGGGTGATCCATTTAACGGAGAGCACTCATTATTTCAGAAAACACAAACGTTTTTTAAAATATTTATTTTATATAATTTTAAACTGTGGCATAATAACATTTTCGGAAAAAATATATTGTCACTATTTTTTTTTTTTATCGTTATCGTATTTTTTAAATTTGTTTCTATTTGAATGACAACATTTATTTTTAATTTCATATTTCTGAGCAGATTATTGTTTTAAGTGTTTCGATGTATAAAAATCAAATTTCGGACAAGTAGTTTATTAGTTATGAGTATTGAAAGTATAGATGAATGGAATAGTGAACCAACATTTTGTGGGGTACTTCGTGCCACTCCACTTGTCATCGACATTTTTAATACCTATAATGAATAAGCTACTCGTCCATATTTTGATTTGTATTCATCGAAGTACTTCAAAAGATATTTTACTGCGGAATAAAGTGGAATAAAATTATTATACTGTTATATTATATAAGATATCTATCATACATATTAATACTAGATATCTATTCTAACCAGGGTTTGCAAACGTAATACTAACGACATAAATGACAAAAAAAAAACAATTGAAATTTGTAAACATAATTAAAACTGAAAAGGTTAACAAAAATAATAAAAAATACCACAAAACGTAACAATTAACAAAATATATAATATATCATTAAACGAAAAATAACGCAAAACGTAATAATTTAACGTATCCATTTACCTAAAAGTTATAATATTGGTTTCGTAGAAATATTTATTCCACGTGATTTAGCAATCAATCTTATAACGATCAATCCAAGAATTTATTATATTCCGGGAAATTCCCCGTATTAGATATTATTTTTGACGATCAACGATAAACCCTAAAGTCGTATAACGTTTAAATTCTAAATAACGATAAGTACAATACTTGTACACCTAACGTTTAGATTGTAAATAACGTAAAACAAAATTTTGATTTCAAATGCAAGCTCTGATTTTAACTGTTACTAAAAAATTTGAGAATTTCTTTTCGATCAAGAATTTTGAGTTGAAATCTATTTGAAACTTATTTGTGCAATTTTGCACTCATCTTGTTTTCTATGGCAAAAAAGACAAATAATTAACTTGGTTTGCTACTTATAGCTGATCTGTCGCTAACATATAAACTATAAAGAAAAATACATCAATGTTTCCAATTTACGCACAAAATATTTGAGAAAAGGTTACACAGCTTTCAAATACAAGACGGTCTACCCTGCACTGTCAAATACGTACTATCATTACATACAAACACACATACATATACTATATACACAGTATTGCGTCTAAAAAGGTAGAGTTCGGAAAAATACGGAAAACGGTGCACGAATAACGTCCAACCATCAGCCTCCGCAAACCTGAAGGGCATAGTGGCATAAGTTGTTACTATAATAGCATAACACAATATGTCGTACCTATAGTTTTTTAACTAGGTCGTCGTAAAAAAATGTTTTTGTAATACCCTGATGTGCATATTACAATTATTATAAATTATAATACATGTCGAGCGCACGATTTCTCGCCGCAGACATTATACATTATGTTATACTGTCAAGCAAAGTCGGAAGTACAATATTGTATTATATTTTCGTTTTATGAATTTCCGTTTGATTTTTTCAAAAAAAAAAAAAGTTTAGTTCGTTCTTTCATTTATTCTGATCCCAAGACCGAAACTCATCGCGGTCGTTTTTCTATAACGCGCCCGGTACGATCGCTGTGTAATTTACTGTATCCATATTATGTGACTGCTGGTGGATAATATACGACGACTGTTCGTACGGCAGGTATATTACGAAAAGCTTTCTGCACGTTTTCCGCATTAACACAACAATAAATCGCAGATGGGCCATCGGGTCCGCCTGGTGCAGACGATCGTGCCAATGCTATAATACAATATTACATAACATGTACATGGCCATCACTCTTTACGCGAGAAAATCTTCCGTAAAATAATAATGATATATCTTCGTGATGCACTGATGCCCGTAATGCGTGATGGCGATTTTCAGTTTCGGCCTATTCGAATGTATAATAATAACAATGTATATATTATTTTATTGGCATCGTTCTATGTATAATATGTTTATAGCTGTAAGCATCTATATTATAGTACCATGTATGCACTTTTAATACCTGTTAACGCTTCGACAGTCTGTTTTCATAGATTAGCTGATACAGGCTGTATAAGTAAAAAAAAAATAAATAACATTATTTACGATCTTCGTCTTAAGTTTTCATATCGCGGAAAATATGATGGATTGATTCCGTGTTTTTTTTTTTCGTCAAGTGTATGTGTTTGAGTGAGGCTAGTTTAATGAAGATTTTTTGTGTGTTTTGGAAATTTGGTCACAATGTGTAAGGTTTTCCTTGCATGTGTATGCAGTTGGGGCCAATTCTTTGGTGATGAGGAAGTCGGGAAGGAGTGGATTAAATGCGTGTGCTCTATTCTGACTGCTGTGATTATTACTCAATCTCTTATTTTTTTTTTTTAGAATAAGGAAAATTTCCCATTTTTTAACGGAAGGTTTTATATTTTTTTAATCTGTTCGTTAGTGTGGTACTTTATTCCAGTTTTTCCGTCATCGTGTATTATTTTGAATATTATCACGATACATTCAATCTGCTGTCCCCCCCCCCCACGCGTGACAACCTACCGATATAACAATACAAATATAATGTCGTGCGAAAAAGACGAGGCGAGTGGTCATCGCGGCGGCGACGGCGGTTTTCACACAAGATTGCGGCAGCGATGGAGTCGTCGAACGTCCTTGCCAGCGGCGGCGGCGGCGGCGGCGTAGAGTTGTACAGTTACTATATTATTATTAATATTATTTTTTTTCGATCTGGGCGGGGAATGGGACGCGGCACACTAGCGGGTTTCTCATCACCATCATTATCGTCATCGTCGTCGTCATTGTTCGGCGGCGGCGCGTCCCGTTATTGTGTGTGGTGTGCGCACAAGAGTTCGTCGACCTATCGTCGTCAACAGGTACCCATATAATAATAGTAATAACTGCTAATAGAACGCGGGCGTGAAGGTAAGGAGAAAAAAATAATAATAATAATAATAATAGCACTGTACTACATGCTTATTATAATGATGTACAATATATGTATGTATATAATATTAAAGGCGTCGGTATTTATATTATATTATATTATTATTCTTTATAATAAATGATAATATAATCGTTGCGGTTCCGGTGCGAAATATTAATTAGCCGATATTTACGAGCGATTGTGCGGGGGCGGACGACGAGGGATAAAACATTATATTATTTTAAATTCCCAAGTTCCTATACTCGCTGACGACTACGTACGTGTAGTGTTCCGACGAATTTTTAGATTTATTCGAAAGATGAATAATAATAATTTTTGGCCAGAATAAATTGATAAAGACTCAAAAGTCGATAAATCGATAGCCAATACCAAAAATACAACATTATCTCTGTATTATATTATTTAGCATTAGTAATAAGTTAACTCGCCAGCGTGATAAAACGGAAGCAGGCGTATATTATATTATGTTATATAATAATATTTGTTGTAGTTTATCTATATATTTTATGTTTCGTCATTTGACGATAAAAAATAACTAATGTGTGATAGGGACTACATGTTCTGAAAAGCCTTAATTAAAATTATTTTAAATTATTTTAGTTTATTTTTTATCTATGTAGGAATACTAGACAAACTATCCAAAACACCGTTCGTACCTAGTCATCAATTCGAAACGTATTATTTCCGTTTTTTGTATATTTCGGACGCAATTATTATTAAACTGTAGAAATTGTTCAGATTTTAAAATGAAAAAAAAAAAATAGGCGCGGGTCTTATTGTTTCCGATGCGTAAACTTCGGCCAACCTATAAGATACAAAAAACAATATGTGAGGCCCGTCTGAAAATTAAGGACAAGATTTTCTTGAATAAACGAGAGCTCGTATATGTCTGTTTACAATCAGCCGTCAATTTTCATTGTGGTTTTTTTTTTCAGAGAAATTGATAAAAACTGCAAATCTAAAAAATATAATAAAATACTGTTTAGTCGTCCAAATATCCGCGTTTTATTGGCGTGCTGCGTACAATGAAATGTTCTTTATGTCCCGGAATGGATTTTCCGAAAGAAAAAAGGCGTACACCACATAATAGCTGTCATCCAAATAGTCTTATCGTCTTGGATCTAAACTCACGTAACAGTTTATTACTGAATAGACGTACGGTATGGGATTTATCATACATCAGCAGGCCTGCGATCGGGAAAGAGTAAATTGTCGGTCATTGTTCAATGTCAGGTTAGGCTTTGACCGCATGGGTGTATAAATATATACCATACATCTGATTATGTCTATTATTAAATTCGTAGACCGGTGTATGTGTATGCATAATAACTGTCTACCTCAACGTCTTGAAAAAGTTTACGATCTTGAGTTTTAAGTTACTATAGTTAAAAATGTTTCCCTATTTTAAAATACTCATACTAATTCATTTTTGTCAGTGTACTTAAAACTTTAATTTTTAAGAAGTTAATAGTTATATATTTTTTCATAAAAACTTATTGTTATTGTTTGGTCGACCTAATAATGTACAAAGTTCTTTTGTAATTAAAACATAATATAAAAATAGATTTTAAACTTTAAACTTTTATTATTATAAAACGGAATAATCAATATAATGATATATAGCTTTATATGCTTATATACTTTATATACCGAAAAAATATATTTTAATTATATATGTTATTATTTAACAGCGGTTGACGGTAGTCGTGTTATTTTAACTGTCATAGATAAAACAATTCAATAATTTTAATAACAAATTACAATTAGTAATTATAATTTTAATTGAATGGTTAACTCGGTGGTTATAAAGTTTTCATTATTTTATTTAATTTTATTGATAAAACCTTTCATTAAAAAAATTATATCTGGACTGCGAATAAAAATGGTAATATAATAGTTTAAGAGGATCGAACATGTTTTTTTGGTTCTCTGTGATTCGTTTAAAAATGCGCCAAAAATCATTCTGACTGTAATAAATTTTAGATTTACAAAAAATAGATTTTTTAAAAAAAAAAATAACTCATAAGTTATTATCTTCTAATTTAGAGACTATATTAATTATAGTAAAACTCGCTTAAAACGATCCCGCTTAAGACGCTTTCCTGTCTAAGACGTTTTTTTCCGTCGGTCCTAAGACATTTCTTATACTAAATACTCGCAATAGGCGCTTTCTCGAAAAAAGCTCTCTTTTAGGCTGGTTCTTTGAATAGCGTCTTAAGCAAGTTTTTCTGTGTATAAATGCATAACCGACCAATAACCATGAACTGAGCAAAGCTATATATGGAATTCCATCGAGAGATAAACAACCAGCCAAGCTGCTTACACATAAAGCAAACCAGTTTAATAAGCCTGTACAAGCAGTGGGTACGATTATAATACACCCCTGTAAATACAATAATTTTTAAATCTATTTCAAAAATAGTACAGAATGTTATTGAACTTGAATTTCCTTTTTTTTTATACTAAGTATAACATTTTACATCCAAATACAACAGTTTGCAATCATTAATATATAATAATTACAGATCTTATTGAACTGAAACAATGAGTGCCAACATTTGCGGACCTCGCCCCGAAAAGCGTCTGAATTTGCAACGAAATCCATTAGGTTCCTTTTGAGGTATCGTCATGTACCACGCAAACTATCAGATTTTAATCAATGCAATGATACCTGTCACATTCGTGTTTATCGTGATTTTTTAGACAACAATGAGATCAAATTATATTTGACATTTTTAAGTTTTCATGAAATTCAAAGGGTGTAGATGACTGCATTGAATACACTTCTAAGGCTTTTGTAGATATTAACAATGTGAGGGCAGGGATCTGCGCCCCTGCACGTCATATCTTACAGACTAGGAACGACGGGTGATCGGCGGCGGCGGGCTATGTGAATTTGAGTAGGAGGCGACGGATGAGGAAACACAAAAACGTACGTATATTATGGGAGGAAGGGCGGTAAAACCTATATAATATAGTATATATTATGAATTATGCTCGTAGGAGGCGGTGGTGAGGAGGGTATGTAACGGAGGGGAGGAAACGTCTTAATAAATCGCACAAAGATCGACGAGGCGGACGCCTTCCCCTCCATCGTAACGCCGAGATAGGTACCGTTGTGCGCGCGCGTGTTCGCTATCCCGTTACGTGACCGACCGACCGACCGACCGACCAAAACGTTGGCGATAGCGGTGACGTCATCCGCGGCGGCTTATAACCCGTTATGTGCGATCCTGCGTATAATAATAGTAATAATAATACGCGAGAAGAAGATATTTCGGCGGCGATTACCGTTATCCGCATAGCGGCGTTTTTCGGCCGTCCGTCGTCGGTCGGTAGGTAGGTATTATATTTTTTATTATTTTTTACGCGTCTCTGTTCGTGATTCGCATATTACGACGAAGACCACGACCACTGTACGGCGACAACGCTAATCGCAGAGCGGCGCGACTCGGCCCGTCATCAATAACGGATTTTTTTTCTCATTCTCATTCTTCTTCTTCTTCTTCTTCTTCTACTCCTCATTCTTTTCACACGCGTAATACCTATACACCGAGTCGACGCGCGGCGGTTGCCAAATTTACGAGCGGTGTATGCGATTTTCGCAAACCGCAAATCGTACTCGCGACCGTTCGCCGATTATAGAAGGTAATTGTACATGCGATTACGACGAGACGATACGTCCACGTAACGCCATTATAGCAATAACATATAATATATATATATAATATATTGTGTGCTTGTATGTGCGTACGTTTATTATACGATTACCATTTCCCACACCCACCGCGCACAAAATTCAGTGACGTTAACACAAAGCCCAATCGAACGAGGAAAAAAATTCGAATGTTCTAGTGTTTATAAATGCGAACTCACTACGTGCATAAAGATAACTTTATAATTAATTTTGTACGATACAAAAATATTTTAGTTTATTTCGTCTGTATGTATAGGTATATCAGTAAATCTGTGCTTTGGCCATTAGCTACTTTTATGTTAATGAGACAAGTAATATTGTAGGAACATCCATTTGATATTTTTGAATATGAATCACAAAGATACTGTGCAGATGATATATAAAATTATGGCATTTTGTCATTTTTTTTTAACATTGCATTTAATTATCTTACATAGAAAAACTGTTGAATAACTAATT
The DNA here is from genome assembly GCA_014851325.1 of Pentalonia nigronervosa. Taxonomy (NCBI): domain Eukaryota; kingdom Metazoa; phylum Arthropoda; class Insecta; order Hemiptera; family Aphididae; genus Pentalonia; species Pentalonia nigronervosa. The sequence continues at coordinate 37,503 of JACXSJ010001064.1, read as the reverse complement.
TGGAAGTCCCGGGTAAATTAAACATTGTTGCATACATATGAATAGTCACATAAAATTAAAAAAAGGTCGGCAAGTAGGTATTGCTCTGTTGTACAGTGGGTGTCGAATGGGGTCAATGTTATGAATTTATTAAATTTGAATTCAATGATATAAAATTATTGTATACGAAAAATGATTTTGAACGAGACGGTCTGTCAGCCTACATAACTAAGTGTATTTTATGATATTATTGCTATTTATTAAAATAATTAATTTTATTATTAATAACAGAGTAAGTTAAATTATTTTTGCAGAAAACATTGCATTAAAAAATTGAATTAAATGTTAAAATATAATAATATACTTTAAAAGTTTCAAGCACCCACGAAAAATATTTTTAAATTACAACGAAATAAATAACATCGTTATTCTTCACTTAAATATCTAATATCGTCTAAATTTGAACTTAAAATGTCTATAAAAAATTATTATTATTTTATTATAGCATCTCCTTCAGAATACCCTCCTCACACAATACCCGCAGCCAAGAGCAGTTTTATATATATACCTGCACACTCTACATCATACGGCCATAACAACCCTATCCACCGCATACTCCGATCTTTCCACTATTAAAGCACTTTTTATTATATTTGTATTTGTTATGTATTAAATACTTGATGTTTCGCTATTTTTACTATACATAATCTTACGTTGTAATGCCCCACGGCGTAAATTTTGTAAATAAAATAAAAATAATATGTTGGTTTTCATATTTTTACGTACCTATCGATAGATAATCTCGCAATGATAACCGGCGACGAAGTAGTAATAATCATAAGTAAATTATACGTATATGACAACGCGATAATATCGCATTCATTATTAATGCATTACAATATGTGCCTATGTAATATTATGTATATGTACACACAGTGTTGGATTGTGCGAGTTATTATAAATATTGCACGCACCTGCCGCCCAATACCACACGGCTGCTTGTCGTATTGTACACGAAGACGGTGATTGTTGTTTTTTTCTTGTATTTTTTTTTTTTAAGTCCCGTTAATCGACGACTTCGTGCGCTGCGCCGTTTCGCATATATACCTCTTAACTATACACCCGCAGGCGTACTCCGGCGGGGGACCGAATCGAATTATGGGACGAGTGTAGCGTTCAAAATATACATTTTAAATACCTCCGGTCATCATTAACGAGCTAAATTGTTGTTTTTCATCCGTAACTTTCAACCTGCAGACTTAATGCATTACGTTTGAGATGAGCTAATATATAATATTAACAGTTAGTAATTATAACTGATGCAATGACGAGTTGATTTTCATCAAGACAAATGTACTCGGAAATGAATATTCTGGCCGAATTAACTATAATATGCCAATAATATGGCATTTAGTGAAATAATATGATTTGCGAAATATATCTTAATTATGTGAGTCGAATGTAATTTTTGAAATCAAATTAAGTTAACTGTAATTTAATTTCATATTTGGTTATTAAAAAATTGCTATCCGAGCATATAAAACATGAAACGCACACAAAGTCAAAAGGAGGCATAATATACATTTAAAATTCATCAAAACACATTCATTCGACCAACCTTAATGTCTGTGGAAAATAAATCAAACTACGCAAAATTCCTATATACCCACGGATATAGGTATAATTACTAAGTTAAATGTATAAATGTATCATCAGAAATCGCCAAATGATAAATATACATATTATAGCTTTACTATATACAATTGCCATAATCATATTATTATTTAGTCACTATAAATAGAAGATATTTTAAGCGGGTTACATTTGGTGGACGGGTCTCTCTAATATTGTTACCATTTTCAATTGATTAGCCAAATTTAATACGAACCAAGGCACTATAGTTTTATTTTATATCATGGACATCGCGAAAAAGAAAAATAATAAAAAACGGTTAAGAATTTACTATGTTTGCATCTCGTCCACAAATATGTACAACCATATATAGATACCTACCTTATATATTATGATAATATTTTATAATATATAGCAACCACTGGCCAGCGTATATGTGTCATGTTTTTACTGTTCCGGAAAACGGGAACATCTGCGGGTAGTCGTAATACCATGCATTTTAGTATTTATACATGTATGGGTGCATAACGTATATTTATATATGCATAGCACATGCGCGTGAATGAATGATGGTTTATACGTGTATAGATTACAGACGTCGGGCGGCGGCGTCGACGAGTCTACGGGGTGCGGTAAAAATTATACATCTTATTAAGACGTTATTCTGAGGACTTTTCCCCATTGCACGCAGAGTTGGATGTTTTTCGTCTGACATAACAATAGGCTCTGATGGTCGAGAACTGAGGATGGGAGCATTTTAAAAATCAATAGTTATTTATACGATTTTGATATTTGATATTTGGTCTTTTCAAGATTAAATCGTATACGACAACGTTGCGGGAATCGATATAGTTTTACTCTAGCCGATCGTATTACTCTAGTGGGTTTTAGGAAAGTATACCCAAGGCAAATGCCAACAAATAGCACTACATTAACTGGCCGATTATTTGGGTTCTATATTATGCGCTCGACCCCCCATTCGTTACAGCACCACGGACCATGATTATAATTATATACATTGCAGTGTATCACAAAACTTCGGGAGCCGCCGACGACGGCGATGGCGTTCGTAGCTTTATGGCCGTCTACACAAACACACACATGGGCATTACGTAAGCACGGTCGATAACGATAACACTGTCGTGTATAATATATATATGTGTGTGTGCGCGCGCGCGTGTGTGTAATAACACGTATATACACACACACACACATTAAGGAAAGAAAAAAAAAACATTAAAACCGTGCGACGTACTTGTATAATACATTATGTATTATGTTGGGACCGAGCGCCGCGTATATTGTATACGTATCGTGTATGCGGATCGGCGCACGCCTTTTCGGCCAGCGCGCCACCGATCGATCCGCGGACGACCGAGCGCGCGCGGCGGGGCGGTGTTGACGATGCCCGTTCGCATCCCTCTGTCAACAACACCGCTTCACCGCCCCCACCCCTCCACCGAGCCGCGCCGCACGGCGCGTACACACCGGTCACTCGAATATCTGCCGACACACGGGCGCGCGCGCGCATCAGCGCTCATCCGATTGGCCGTTTATTTACAACTTTTGTCGCCGTTACGATATTATAATAATATAATATTGTAACCCATCTAATTATTATAATTATTACTATTATTGTATACGCAATGAGCTACTTCGTCAACACATACTATAGTATGTACACCCATCGCCGTGAAATTTTAATCAATTTTAATTCCACTGCGGCAAAGATCGATATAGGCATAACGGTCACATCGTGCGGACGCTTTGATTATTACCTGTGCTGATGGGTATCGCGGGCGGTGGCCCCGGGAGCTGTGCGATCGTGGCCGCAGCCGTCGGCGGCTGCTGTTGCGGCGGCGGCGGAGATTGCGAAAACAGCCGGGAGCAGATGGGCACGGCCGCCGGGACAGGCGGTAAGCTCGGGTCGTCCGCTATGTCGGCGGCAGCGGTTTCCTCAGCCGCCGCGACCTCTTCCTCCGTCGACGTCTCCGCGTCGGCCTCCTGCTTGGGCTGTACGATGACGACGACGCCGGCTGGTGCACCGTGACCGGTGACCACTGCGGTGGCCGACTTCTTCCTCATGGTGTCGCGCTACCACGCGGCCGTGCCGACGGCCGCGGCACTGGCGGCGTGTATCGCGCGAAAATCAATTCATGATATTCAGCGATGCAGCTGCAGACCGGCTCTGTTTCGATGTTGTATTATATCCTCGACGCGTCAACTGTGTACGAGTGTTTTTATATGATAAGCAATTACGGTGACGACGGTGTCGTTAACAACAACGACGGAGATCGGCTCTTTCGTATCTGCAGTATTGCAGTATGTATTCAGTGCGTTAACGTTTGCCGGCCGCGCGATAACAATACGGTAATAATATCGTATATAGGTATATGTGTATGTTTGTGTATTTATTATGGAGTCACGGGCACACTGCACGGACGCGGCCACGAAAACAACAAACGGCGGCGGTTGCGAGACAGGCCGTCGTCGTAGTCGCCGTCCTAATCGTCGCCGTCGTCGTCGTCGTCGAGATGCGCATAGGGCCGTGAACGTAGTGCGTGTGCGTGCTCGGTGCGTCGGCGTAGGCCTGGTTTATCGAGCGCCGGGCGCCGCCGCCACAAAGGCCGTCCGGGCCGGCGGATATGCGGTGCTGGCACGGCGGACGGTACCCGGGACGCGTGGCGGCGAAACGTGGAAGCAGAGCGGGCGGGCGGGCGCGGGGGGAGGGGGGGGGGAGAAAAAGCTTGTGTTGCCGCGACGGGACCGGCTTTTTCGCTCGTCCGTGTCGCGGTGTGTCCGTGTTTGTACCGCCGTCGTGTGTGCTTATGATTTTTTTCCCATCCCGTCGAGCGTTTACAATCGCCGTGCGGTGACATCGCGACGTTTTGAAGACATTTCGTCAACCCCGACCGCGTGTGCCGCCGGAACCTGTGCAGAGGTGGTTGACGACGACGCGAACGATTGTGATGTACGCATTACCCTACACACCAACCTCCCCCGATGCGAGCACTATAATAGAGACTCGTTTTTTTTGATTAATTGAAAATATTATAAACTTGGCGGAGCGGTGCGGTACGATACGATATAATATATGTATTATTTATTCGGACAAGCCCTATTATATCATATTATATAAAGCCAGAACGCTTTTATGTAATATTACACACAGATATTGAACTTAAATATTTAACATTTTATGAAAATACATATAGTTATTCTATAATTACACAAAAAACCAGGGCTTGTAAACGTTATATATGATAACAAACGATTAAAATCTGTAACCGTAATGAAAACGGAAAATGGTTACCAAAAATAATTATAATAAAAACAAAATTGATAATATATCATAAAACAAAAAATAAAACGAAATAATTTTAAATTAATTTACTTAAAAGTTAAAATATTGGTTTAGTAGAAATATTTATTCCACGTAATTTAGCAATCAATCTTAGCGATCAATCCAAGAATTTATTATATTCTGTATCCGGACCATTTCTCTCATTAGATATTATTTTTGACGATAAACGCAAACGTTGTACAATCTTTTAATTCTAAATAACTATAAACGTAAAAATTGTATAACGTTTAGATTATAAATAACGTAAAACGAAATTTTGATTTTAAATGCAAGCCATACAAAAAACTAAGGAATAATAATGAATCCTCGTTGGCCCGCACATTAATCATTCTAACAATAGAACGATTGGTTAAATAATTATACTTGCTAATATGAACACGAACGGGAAAAGGTTTCTGGACCCTAAAGTTAACCTTACACGACAGGACAGGGAGGATTAACTTCATCATTAATAGGTTTATGTAGCGAGAAACATTAAACTAACATTTTTTCTTCTATCCAATAGATGGACAAACTAAGACGTTGCAGCACTAACACACTATCACGCATTATAATCGTGTAAAATGAAGGCGGAAAATTGCGTTGCACACTTTTAAGTCGACAACTACCATCTAGTGTGTGCGGGTCTTAGATAACCATGTCGTATTTTAAAACAGATCGGACAAATGAAAAATATAAAGAACTAGAAAGATTAAATTCAGCTTAACAAATCCAAGAAGTTTCAAGATGTGGGTCTAAAAATTTAGTGACCAATCAAAAGTAATACCAATATCTACAATATAGTCACCTGAAGACTGTAGACTGTAGAGTAATATCATTAATAGAGTACCTACCTACTTAAATAAGATATAGTATCGTTAGAACGAGTGTAAAACATAAAATGGCATTATATCCGTATTATACGTCTTGTTATTACTATTATTTGTATACCATTCATACAGCAACGTGCCGTCTATTAAAGTATTATATAGGTTTTTCGTCTTCAAAATGCCACCCGTCCGTTGTGTAATAAGTATATAAACTATAAGCAAATATGATTACGCTTCAACAACGCGGTAATAATACACCCTTTTTGTAAATAGGTACTCAAGATTGGTAACGTATTATCGTAGGGGCGAAGACGATTGACAGTGACGAATATAATCACATATTTTACGATAACAATGAATAATTCAATTTAATTTGGTTATTATTATGAGTATTCAAATAAAGTTGTTGAATAAATATTAAATTTTGTCATTATTTACAAAAAAAAAAATGAATGCAAAAGAGAAACTGTGCAAATAAATTGACATCATAAAGACGTTTCACCGTAATGGACATAGAAATATTGGACATTTGTGTACAAGACTACTCAGTTTACTGTGATATATTGATATACAAGACATGTACCAGCATATCAGCTGTGAACTTTGAAAACAGGATATATTATCTATAGACATTACAAGAATTGACATATCTTAATGGAGACATTCATGACATATGGACACCGTGAAAATGATATATATATATATATATATATATATATATAAACATATATTTTGGTGTGTATTACTATTATATTACACATATAATAATATCGTTGAGTACAAGTTCTATATAGAAGGTACACACTATTTGTGAAAAACGTAGGTGTCACATTATAACTATATATACAATTAATGGTTAATATAATATTAACTTAGCCATACGTCATACACGCATTAGTATAATAAAAGATATAGTAAGCTATATATGATTCTAATATCCAAAAACAAGTGTAAACATTTTAATTTTTAGCGGAGTGTTTCTATATAAATATATATAGAAAATAATACATATATAATACTATATAATACTATAATATATATACTACCTAGTACCTACTTATAATAAATTACACACACTTATATATAATTGAACCACCATAACTGTGCCTGATAATTGGAAAACATTAATGAGGTAAATTTCTTTGAAATGTTTTGCAAGTTAGGAGGCTCCTAACATAGGTAGATATGTCGAAACATTTCATTTACGGTCCCTTTGGCTTTGAATAGCATATAGCTGTTAAGTTTATACTATAATTACTACTGTATTTGAGTTATTGAATAAAAGTTATATACTTTATATCTATATGCATGAATATACAGTCCTTACGTATACATAAAAAGTAAAGTTAAAATCGTGTTCTTTTAATAATAATAATGGTAATAATAATAATTGAATAATGACAGACAACTACTGTAAACATAATTTGTTCGTCCATCATTATTCATTATGCACATTGTAAACGCGATTTTTTTTTTTTTTTATAAATCGATTTTTTCTTTTACAATTATATCATTCAATGTCTAATTATTTATTGCTTGCTAATCGCCAGCCGAGCATCCGTTGCACATATAAACTCAATATAATTCGTACATAACGCCGTCGTGTGCGCGTAACGGCATATTATAATATTATTACAAAGTTTTGGTATACTCGTTATTAGCTTTTACTGATCAATTACAAAGAACCTAAAACTACAAGTATTAGGTGTACCTATACTTGTTTTAAGCAACATGACGTTACTATCTCACATTTTAATATACTTTCGAGTGCTATAATATTATATGGGTTCGCGACATATTGCAGCCCATCCACATACAATGCTTATACCGCGATGATAACAATATAATAATATTGTTTCGTTAAAAATTAAAAACATTTTTAAATACCTATACCTAATAGACATATATAATATTTGTATGGGTGTAAGACGTGTAAGTGTGCGAAGACGCGGCGGTGCGCGGTGCGTATAGCAATTTTTTTTCTGCATCGTCAAAATCGTCCACCAAGCGAAATTCCGCAAAATTTCGGAAACGCGCGCGCACATGTATCGAGTAATAGGTTTGGTATACGAATTTTTTGCCGGTTCCCGCTCGACACATCAGCAAAATGACGCATTGTACATGGTCATCATATAACTACGCGTGCGCGTGTTATCCGGTATATAATAATATAATAATATTATATATCGCATAATGTAATTTACACTTGAAGTGTGCGAGTGTGTGCGTGAGTGCTCTCCGGTCGTGTGCGCGCGTGCGTGTGTGTGACGACGACGACGACAACGCCAAAGACTATGATAATAATATACGAAATAATGTGAAAAAATGTTCGCGTGCTGTTGTCACATAGGTCGTCGTACCCGATGCGAAAAAATAAAAAACAATAACAATAACGATGATGGTAAAAAAAAGTTCAATAAACGTCGGTGGCGACAAAAGTGCCGACGTCGATAGAAAACCGATTAAAATGCCCAAACACTGGAAACCCGCGACTGAACTACGCGGCTGACATCATCGGTTGTAAAAACCATTTCACGCGCGCCATATAAGTATAACAATACGTAATATAGGCAACATTGGTTATAATATGTTTGAGTTTATCAATATATAATCCTATCGATCAATACCCGCGGCAAAGGCGTAAAAACGAAGTGCTTAACATTAAAAATCGATGATATAAAAGTTGTTAACGCTTACCTCTGATTGTGCTCGGCATCGTTGCGGCCGTTATTCAGTGGTCGCCGTGTTCCTTCTGCTATACGGCTCTCGCACCGCGAAAGACGGTGCGACGGCGTTCGACTGCAGTCGTCGAGCGACTGCGTATAAGTCGCACGGCAATATTATCAAAACGGCGATATATAATAATATTAATAATATATGATATCACAATAGATATTATTATATCGTGTTCGATTTAAAATATTACGTTAAAAAACGAACCGGACGCAATGGATATAAATTTAAATGGTATACAATAATTCGTGGAACAACGACGACGACGACGACGACGACGGACGGTATAGTGTAATACGTATTATTATTATTATTATTATTATTATAAATATTAACGTCGTTACGTTATAGTGTCGTCGGTTGAAATAAAACAAATGTTCGATAAAGAATGAAAAAAAAAAAAAAAAATTGAATTGAATGGAACAAAAAACGTTCGTCAGCTAATACAGTGGCAGCGAGTTGTCCGCCGACCGGTCTCTGCGACTGCAGACGACGACGGGATCCCGCGCGCGGGCGGTTTACTGGATGCCGGAGGCCTTGTCCCGCCGAAGCGGCTGTTGTAGTTGCTGTTGCTGGTGCTAGTGGTGGCTTCCGTGGTGCCCGTGACTAGACGTCTGGCAGACATGGCTGCTGGGGCGAGATTTTCGCGCCGCCGTTGTCGTACATTTAAAACGGTACGCGTGCAAACGGATTTCGGACCGAAAAAACGGAAAATCACCAACCGACGTTCGGAGTTTGCGATATTATTATTACCACGCTGCGAGTCGTATGCGTCAATACAATATTGTCGATATTTTATTGTTATGTCCAGGGACGACACAAAAATATTTAATACAAACGCAGGACAATGTTATAATATGAAACACCCGCAACCGTGGGTGCCACATATGCGCAGGTGCAAATGTTCGAAATTCGCGACGGCACGCGGACGACCCGAACACTGCAGTTAAAGTTGTACCGCGTAGGACCGGTTCTACGCGCGATTCGCGGATGTCACCGCGTGGTATTGCTGCGGTGGTGTTGACGACGGCAATAGTAATAATATTAGTTTGGCGGACTGCGACGACTCGCAAATTTTCGACTACAAACCTCGACGACCGCTGAGGACCACGACAGACATTGAACTTGAAACCCGAGGCGGACCGCGACGACCGCCACGACGGGTTTCCCCCACCCGGAGAGAACCGTTTTCTTGCAGACCGGCCGCGGCGCGTAGGCCATCCATCGTCCGGGGGACTCACGCGCGATCGCCCCCTCACCCCTCCCCAAGACCATCGGCCAACGGTCGCTGGGGCGAAAAAACGGCAAATTATATACCGTAAAAATGGAAAATAATATTGTTATTATCATAGCGGTATATTATTGTCATTAATTTCAGTGCATTACGGCAGCGGCGATATAATAATAATATAATACGCACGCACCTACATAACTGCTGCAGGTAGATAGGATATTATATTATAATATGTATTATACAAACGGCCGCATTATTTTATGCGTAGCTGTAACACATTATTGTTGTTGTTGTTGTTGTTTTGGTTGCCGTTAAGTCGGTAATGGGAGCTTGCGGGGGATACGCGAGCGAGAAAATATTACAATTCCGCTTTCGTCTTGAGGTCGGACACTCATAACCTGATCAGTCCCGATCCGGAATATTTTTGTTAAGTTTTGGAGTGTCTGAGGATTTTGTTGCTTTCTTGGCTTCTTCGTCTGCTTTTTCGTTCCTTTTTATATTGATTTGCCCAGATATTTTTGTATTTAACATCCATCGTATTGATACGCAAACCGTATAATAATATTATTATTGCCGTTTAAACTTTGACGACTACCGGTGATGACTGTTCTATTTGCGTGTATTTTGATTTAAAATTATAGGAAGGTTTTAGCATGGAAGTAACTAGGATTTTATAGTTACAAAGTCTATATAGTGCTAGAAAACCAAAGTTCAAAACAAGACGTGATGGCAAAGTCTCCCATACTCTATCATGGGCGTCACTAGAGTTTAGTACAGTCATGGGGGGGAGGGGGCTGTAAGATCAAAATCAAAAATAAACCATAGAGTAAAAGCGTCTCCTCCTCGTCATTAAGAATACAATGTAAACAATAAAATAAGTATATTAAGATGCAAACGTACATAAAATATCATCAACGATAATCTAAAAATAGATAATTTATTTTTATATATTTATTTTATTATAGCCAGAACATTGAAACTGTATTCTGTTTTTGGTTGACACATCAGTGTGACATTAAGCCCATGCCAGTTTTTTTTTTCCGTGCAAGTATTTTGGTTTTAACCAGGAGGAGCTAAAAAGTAAAAACGCATAGGAGATCTATAAACTTCTATAGAAGGTTAAAGATTAAACTTGTGAAAGGTTAAACTTCTATAGGAGGCTAAGCTCCCCTAGCCCCCTAAATTTAGTTACATCGATGACAAGTCAGTGATGAACGATGACTCAATTTGTGTTTTGATAGGTCACAGATTATATTATATTACTGTGAGCGCCGCGTTGGACGTAGACTTCACGTCGTGCGAGACCCGTCTCTCCGCCGCTGCCAAGGCGACAATACGTGTGCAGAAATACGTTGACAAACGATCATCGTTAGAAATATCTCATGCCATAAAACGCAAGCTGCAGCCCCGGTGATATTATATAATCGTCGACACACACGACGACGACGACGACGATAATAATATTAATGATATATACGCAATTATTATTACTATTATAGATAATAGGTAATGCCCGTGACCCATCGAGCTGTATAATATATTATTTTAAGACTTGCGGCGGCGGACCGCGCAACTACCGTTGTTTTTACCGGTTGCCGCCACGGCGCGTAGAGGGCAACGGCGGCGACTACGACTACGACTACGACGACGACGGCTCGAGGGGGGACCAACGGTAACTCGCCCGCGTGTACCGTTATTACGGTTGTGCGGAGGTTTTCTCATCGGCGGCGACCAAGCGAGAAGAAGAAGAAGAAGAAGAAGAAGAAGAAGAAGACGGCGGCGGCGGACCGACGAGGAGGATGAAGAGTACATAATGTGTATAATATTATGCTCGTCGCACGGCAAGCAAAATCGCGCAGGTGTAATATTATTATTGCGACGAGTGTGTCCGTATTCGGATGTGTGTGTGTGTGCGCGCGCGCTCGCCATTAATACTATACATTATTATTATGGGTCGAAACGAAAAAAATTATCATCGATTTTGCTCGAAAACCCGGTAGTAGGTCAATGCGGGTTTATTATTTAGGGTGTATAATATTATTTATTCACCGGCCGTTTGACATAATATTATATTTTATCGTTTTGTGGTTTCGTCCGATCGAAATGTGAAAACCGCCGAACTTCCGGTTACGTCTATGGTATATATGTGTGCCGGAGTGCAGATTGCGCACACCGCATTCACTCGTAGAAATCACGTACATCATGGATATGCTCGTGTAGTCGTGTATATATGTATTTAAACATTATACATTGAATAGAAAATCCGCACAAGAGCACTTCAATCGAGTAAAGGAAAAATGGAAATATTATGGTGTTTGCGAGAATTGAACAAAAGTTTACAAGACTATATATTGCTGAGTCGATTTTGTGCCGTGTTCGGTGGTACAGCAATTATAGTGAATTATTGCACTTATTCCCTCGCCGAGAGTGAATATATTAAAGTAAGGATAAGTAAAAACGGGATTGTCCCTTTTTTGAGCGTCAAGTCTCTTGTCCCGACTGCTATATGACACGAGCGCCAAAAATATAAAAAAAAATGCATACCATTTGCGCCAATATAAAACCATACCTTCCTAATATATGACATAAGCTTTAAAGATTTTAATAAGAAATGTCATTTGCACCAATATTAATATTTTATGTATTTAAAAATATTTAATAATCCATAATATATTATAATCATAAAAATCTATAATTTTGGTTTATAAAATTCATTAAATCGTTTTGTGATTTACACAGGAATGTGAAAACCGTCGAACTTCCGGTTACGTTTTTGGTATACGAGTATACCTTAAGCCGTTTCTGGCGAAGTGCAGATCGCAGACACCGCACTCACAGAAATAACGTACAGTATAAATATATACTTGTGTATATATGTTATGTAATATATGTATTTGCAAATATTATAGTGAATAGAAAACCCACATAACAATATTTTTTAGTTTTCAATAGAGTAAAGAAAAAAAAAAGAATATATTATGGTGTTTGAATTGAACCAAAGTTTGCGAAACTATTGCTAAGTCGATTTTATACCATGTTCAGTGTGGTATATTAAAATTACTGTATTCATTTTCTTTGAGAGTAGATTTAGTGTAAAGTTGAGTAAAAATGGGATTGTTCCTTTTTTGAGCATCATATCCCCTTGTTCCAACGGCTGTATGACATGATCGTCAAAGATGTAAAAATACAAATCTTTTGTGCCAAAATTAGTAAGACTTAAGCGTAAATACAAAATCATAACTAATACATGACATAAGCGTTCAGGATTAAAAAAATATCATTTTCATCAACATTAATATTTTATACAATTCAAAGTATTCTAAATCGTCAATGATATAATATTATAATCGTAAAAATCTATACTTTTGTTCATTAAATAAAATTCATATAACGCCTTTATCATATTATTTAGGGTGATAATATTAATTATTTATAATAATACATAAGTACACCGAGTGTTTATCATAATATATTATATCGTTTTGTAGTTTCGTCCGAAATGTGAAAACCGCCGAATTTTCTGTTACGTTTATGGTATATTATACCTGCGAAGTGCAGACACTGCACTCGTAGAAATCACATATATAATATAGATACACCCTTGTATAAATATGTTATATATGTAATATATATTGCATTAATACATAGTATAGCGAATAGAAAACCCAAATAAAAGTATTTTTCAGTTTTCAGTTGAGTAAAGGAAAAAAGATATAGTGTTCGAATATAGAACCAAAGTTTGCGAGTTTACTGCTGTCGTCTGATGAATCGATTTTATAATATGTCCCGTGTGGTATTTACTTAAATATATTTTTTATTGTTTTTCAATAAAGACACGTATCGTCTACTACAAAAACAATAATAATTTTTTCTCACAAATTCATTGAGACTTAAAAGTATACTAGGTGTGCCTATGTTTTTTAAAAAAAAAACCTTGAGAGTATACGTCGTACATGGAGTATACCCCTATTGGCCTATTGGAACATCACTGCTTATACAATATAATGCCATAACAAAAACTCTGACATTCTATCGTAATCAGATAATACATTTGTCTCATATATGTTTGGTCTTTTTAACGATATAGTTCTAAATTTTGGACCGAAAAACCCATGTGTATAGGATTTTGGCGCTTTTTATACGATTTATTTTGGCGTTTATGTCTTCCACCGGTATCGTGACAAACATCGAATGGGACGCTTTTTATTCAGTTTTTGGAAAAAAGTCCCACTTTATTTCATAATTTCCGTAAGTGCGTAAAAGAAAATACCTGTACATGATACGATTAATATAAAACAAGATTTTTTTCAGTTTTATATCGAATTTTTGAATTCAAAGCTGTTAATAGTTTTTAATTTAAAAACAATAGATTTTTTACAACGAGCATCTAGTGCTGACGAATCATATTATTGTCTGCAATAAGCATGAGACACGTCATATTGGCAATACGCACAGTGTAAATTATTTTGAAGCGTTATTCATTTCAACAATACGCCTTATCTACAGACAAGCATTTGTCTCCATCTTTACAATTATTAACAAAAAAATTACTAAACATTTTTTAGGGGTTTATTTTTTTTTAGAGTTATTTCAAAATTATTGTTTATATATATATATTATAAATATTGTCATCTTAGGTAATCTTTGCAGCAATGTTTTTACAATTACGAAAAATCGGGGAACTAGCTGTGCTGTATTAAAAATTCGACGCAATCGCAACTAAGGCCAATTTTTTTTTTTAGTGTGGGTGCTGTAGCTTATATTTACTACTTATTAATCCGTGTAATAAATATAACTTATCACATAAGTATTTTTATGTATACTATTTATCCAGTATGATTCTTTAAAACGATTCTGAATGGAGACGGGGTATGTCAGCTTATATTTATTTCTATGAATATTTACACTGCTATTTGTAATTTATTTTTCAACTAATGGTTTTTTTCAAGTTACCTAACTTAACCTAACCTGACAGTAAATACCAAAATCGGAGACAATTTTGTTAAAATTAATTATATAGGACCTGCCTGTTGCTATTACACACTCGCACGTCTACGGTTAGTGAAAAGTTAAAAGTTTGAAAAAGTGATAAGAAAAGAAGTTTGGTGATGAGAACATTCAAAATGTCAAAAGAACTGATTTGGTGACCAGACGTTTTGGCAGTATCGTTTTGAAGGTAGGAATGTTTTTGAAAGTCGAAATTGAGTGTCTATCTGTCACGACCCGTATAAATCGGTAATAATCAGTTGAACGGGCTGGATCCGGTTCATCGGGGATTGTCCGGTGCTTTTTTGTATGAAAAATGTGTAGTCGAAGGCTGTGCTTGAGTGTCTAGCAAATAGATTACCTCAAGTGAAAATCAATTTAGATGTAACGTTGTCACTTTGGTAGACAATCAGACTACTGAAATATGTAAGCAGCATTTCAGGTAGGCAATCCACCATGGTTATGTTTGGTAAGGTTAGTTAAAAGATGGTTACATTTGGTTACATTAGGTAATGACAGGTAATATGAGGTTACGTTATGCCAGGTAATGTATGGTTACGTTATTTAATGTATAATAATAATAAGAATACTAATTTTATTAACAAAAATAAATTTCTGTTATGAAAAAAAAATTGTTGGGCATTATGCATATGTAGCAGATAAGCGAAAAGTTGGTATCAATATAAACATATAAAAATCATTTTAAGTAAACAGGTTTAAAAAATAAAGATAACAATATTTAGTACATAAAATTTAATTAATTTAGAGTTAATAATAATAAATTGAAATAACAATAATAATAATTTAAATATATAATGTTTTTGAGAATTTGTGTAATGTGGTATTAAACAAGTTACTATTTGGGTTTCCCGTAGACATAAGAACATTTTCAAAAGTTTATAACATGTATTTTGTCATAATAAGTGGGAGTTTAAATATTGATTTATTTTTACTGTTTATTGGTTTTATTGTAAAATTTAAGTATTCCAGAAGTTCTGGACAATCTGCGATATTATGCAATAATTTAAGTAAAAATTTTAGATTTAAAATATTAAATCGGTTTTTTAACATCATCATTTTAAAGAAGCTACAAACATTGTCGTATCCAGAATGAGAGATTCTTTAAATTTGTTATTTATAAGGTAGATATATTAAAAAGTTATTTTGAATAATAGTTAAGTTTTGATTTTAAAAGATATTATCCGTGTGCCAAATTAAGAAAGCATAATCAAAATGTGATTGAACTAATAAGAAATATAATATTTTTAGAGCTAACTCATCATTAAAATCGTTACATATGCGTTTTAATAAATATAATTTCATATATGGTTTATTTCTAATATTACTAACATGGTAATATTAAAGAAAAGTTTTGAATCGAAGAAAATTACTAAGTCCTTTTTATGTCTTTGCATGGTAAAACTACCACCTTATTTAATGTATAGTCAAAATGTAGCGTATTTTTTTTTTAAAGAAACAGAAATAATAGCACATTTATTAATATTCAATGACTTAACATTTTTGATACACCATTGGTAATGGTTATTTAAATCATTCTGTACTTGAGTTACATTTGCATAGCATTCAATATTTTTATATATTTTAGTGTCCTCTGCAAATAGAAGGTATTTTGAAAGTTTTAGGTTTTTATTAATGAATAGGGAGAAAAGTAACGATGACAAGTGATCACAGCGAGAAACACAAAATTTAATATTGATTCGATTAGAAATAAAATTTATTATGATTACGTTTGGTTATGGTTGATAATGTTTAGTAACGCTAATTAAATATTAATATTATTTTTTTTTCAAATGCAAATAAAAAAACGTATGAGGAATCTTATATTAAATTCTCAAACCTTAGATGTTAAAATAATAAATTTTATGAATTAATAACTATATCAATAAAATATGCAAATTTTTCGTGATTTTAATGAATTTTATAAAACATCGATCTTTAAATACTTTTTAAAAAAAGGACTACCTATACATTTACAATGTTTTATAAATGGGGTATAAAAAATTTATGAAGAATCTTTAATTCAATTTTCATGTTTTTCACTCGCATACAAAAGGGGTACATTACTAAAAGGGGCAACTAAAATAAGTTAACATTTTCAAACATAATCAATATATAACATAAAAAACCCAATAATAAAAGATATTTTAAAATTGATATTATAATTATAATAAATGATAAAATAAATAATTGGTGAAGTCAAGTTTCTACATTTAATCATTTTTGAATTACAACAAAAAATCAAAATTAATTTTGGTGAAAACTGGGTTTGCGTGATTATTTTTAATTTTCCAATTATATTTTAAATTAGTCAGAAGTTTTACCCCCCCCCCCCTCCCCCCAAAAAAGTACCTAGTACCAACTAGATCTAATTAGCTACCTGGAAATACCATCTAAGTTGATAGACAAATTATTTTTTCTACCAAAAAAAAAAAAAAAACCACATAGGTACATCATTGTAAAACTAATACATTTATCGATCATATGCATGTAGTACTAATAAGATTTTAGAGACGGCTCACTTTATTATAATTATATATTTTTGTCTATTTAATTCTATGCAACTGCTGCAGGATGAGAACTCACGTTAAACTCAACGATAAAAACAAGTCGGTACCTATTTTTTTATAACAACTATATTATCTTTGATGAATGAAAGACTATACAATTTATCATATTTGATGTCACTATACGTCTATAGCTTGTAATTGAAAATATACTGCGAAATAAGTAACAGTTTAAAAAAAAAAACACTAACGAGGTTTGCTCCGTTTTACACGAGAAAAACATTTTGTATTGTTTTTTTAGAAGAAATTAAAATAATATTTACTCTATAGATATAATTAAGTAATTTAAAATTATTAATTATACACTATTCAATTATCGTTATTTAATTGTAAATAAACTAATATGTATTCATATCTCAAATATTAAAATTCATTATTGTTAATTTTCTATATTTCCTATCTATTTTGTACTAAAACTAATTTTAGTAATAATATATTTATATAGCTAACAAATATCGTTAACTTAAAATATATTTTATGTGTATCCTGCAGATGTCGCTTAATCTAAGTCTATAGAAATTAATTAGTTTAAAATCGAAACGTTATAGGTCGTAGATTATAGAAGTTATTTTTCCGTAACTGAACTATAGGTTGTAAACTTGTAACTATTGATTTGCTACACTAACTCAACAATCAACGGGCTAAGTTCTATAACTAATAAATTATAATGTAAATGTCACAACTTAACGAGATTTATTTTTATCTTGACAACTGACAAGGTCACTCAAAAACTTATTTTAATTGAAAAAATATTATTTTAAGAATGAATTAACAAATTGCGTATTTGCTTGTTCTTCATTATGATGGTTGTATAAATAAAACTATTTTGTTTTATGACCGTTGAACATAATATTATTGTAGATAAACCTAATACAGCAATTTTTAATAATAAAAGTAAATTGTAATATATAACATAGAAAAAGGTGGGCCGAATACATAGATCGACTAAGTTTTGAGTGAAATAGTATATAGGTACATAAGTACAATATTTTATTTTATTTTTATAAATTTCAAAGCACTGAAAAATCATTGTAAAACGATTAAAATCACTGTTAAAACTATACTTGCTAAAAATTCTTCATTAATTTTCGCCGTTTGTTTTTCCTTATTTCGAAACACTGTCTAGAAAAGAATTTCGTTCCATGAATGTACAAAACAAAATTTTTTGAGTTATTTTATGATTACAGCAAAAACGTTCATACAGAAAAACACTTTCATTGCAAGATCAATAATTATTACATTTTTCAGAATTCAAGATTAACAATAAGATAAAATATTTTTATTTAGCGAATTAAAAAAAATCGGTCCAGTGAAAAAACCAAAAAATGATTATAAAAATGCAACTGTTAACTTTATATTCCTTTTCGAGAATTTAAGCCATGTAATATAAGTTATAACGAAGTAATTTTTTCATAAATTGTAAAACGTGCAATGACATAATATTACATAACATAACATTCAACTTAACTAAGTCAAAAACTGTTTAAACAAATCAAATTTAAATTTTAGAGTTTTTAAAAAATAAATTACTATTTCCCTCTCTTATATGAAATATTTCAGGACTGTTGCAAACACCAATTCGTACTGATGGCAGTCGGTAACGACGGTAATAATAAATACGAAACACAAATAGATAATAACATTGAGGTAATATATATTATTATTATTATTTATTATGATATAATTTATATGAAGTACTTCAGTAGGTTAAACTATATATTATTATTATTACTATATATATTATATATTATATATTTTATATACTCTATTTATATTTTTACTATATATTCGTGATATCCTCGTAACTCTTATATAAGACAAATTAAAAATATGCAAGAGTCGAAATTTTTAAGGAATTAAAATATAAGGTAAGCAATGAACTATAATGCAAAATTGGATTTTAACCATATATTTTGTAGGTAACAAAAACAGATTTATTAAGTCAAAAACGTTACAGAATATATTTCTTTGCTTATTTTCACATATACTCCTACTCCTCATTTTGATATCAAATACTCCGATTTAACAGTTAACCTTTAACACCGCATTACAATATTACTGAAAATAATTTCAGTCAAATCCAATTTATTATTTGTACATTTCGACTAGACTATTTACGTACAAAATAATACATTTTTCTTCAGGTATATAATAACAATATTACGTGATGATGTAGAATTATTTGTTACACCTCTGCACCTGGCCGGTAACGTGAGCCCGACAATGTAGTCGGTCCATATGCGCATTTCGCATTGCCAAGCCTTGTGAGCGTGGGTGTTGAGTGGTGCCGCTTTTTTGGTCACGAGTCAAAAAACACGAGGCACGGGGCGAGGCGTACCGAGAGATAAAATTCGAAGTACTAACAATACCCATAGGTTATAAATAAAAATAAATTCAAACAGTTATATTAAATCAAGATTAATCCAGATGCACTTTGTGAAATAGACAAGTGATTTTATGATTACAATTTAAACCTTATTTTTGGAAAAAAGCTTATATCCAAATATATAATTGGCAGTTGAGAGACTTATATGGCTTGTTGATACTAAGAGGATAGATTATGTTTCCATCAGAATATACCTAATGATGTACAATACATTTATTATTTTTAAATGTACGATAAAATCCATTGTTAATATTTATAATATTAGGTAGAAAATACATTTTCCCAAAATATAAAACAAATTTTAGTTCAAAAGAATTGGAAACCTGTTTAGTTTTAACGAACTGGGATCAGGATTCTCTGAAACGATTTTGGTTGATATTTTGGTTACAATTGAGACTTGAGGTTGAGATTCATAGAACACATATAACTTTATTTTTGGTTAAAACCAGTTCTGTATATTCACAATTTAATGTACACCTATACTAATATATTTTAAAATTGTATACCTACTATTGTACTTATTGTTTTTGATTGATTTTGCCTATTGACTATTGTATTATAATTATTTAATATTTATTATTGAAGTTTTTATTTTGCATTTCTTGCAAGTCACAACAAAAATAGGTAGTACTGAGATTAACTGTTACGACATTGTTGGTTTGTTAGTTGTTGCCTACTTACCTACTACTTTTCTAAAACGACGTACATCAACTAATTATAAATTATGCAAGGTTCGTTCATAATAAATAAAAATATTGTTGATTGAATTCTCCTTCTTTAAAGTGAAAACACGTCTAAATTAATTGAAGAATTCAATTATTATACTTTTTTTAAAATAAGGTTGTACGTGTTTATCATATGATTTATTCTAGTAGTTATAACACACAATATTATTTACTATCTAATTAGTTATTCGTAGTACAAAATATTATACCGAGATATTTATATTTGAAAAACAATTATAATTTATCTACTTAGTCTGATTAATTTTTACCATACTTAGGTACATATATAAAAACCCAATAATGCTTGTAATTAACCAAAAACTTTTCAATTTTTCATACTAAGCTCCATTTTCCATAATGATCTAAAATTAATTAATTCTTCCTAGTCCAGATATCAAGTCCCTGGCATCGAGTGTTTAATATCAGATAACTGATCAGTTTCTTTACTTCGTTACGTAATTGTAATCAAAAAGTACTTTGACTTTTTTTTAACGTTATCTCAACAACTTCACGTATAAAAAAACTTATGTACAATACACCTTCCACACACGTTTAAAATAAAAAAAATGTCAATTTTAATCACTATGTACAGTCAGTATGTACGAGTGAACAACCTATTGAGTTTTAAACAAATAGAGATAACTTATTGGTATATGTACGATATACATTTGAATAAATAATTGTATAAGTTAAGTATTACCATTTTTCACTATTACCTATATTTTTGTCATATGTATCCTAATTTCTGGTCACATGTATGATTTGTGTCAAATTTGCATAATTATGTTGAAAATATTTTTCCTTTAGTAATTATAATAAATTATTCTTAAGAGGATGTTAGCGCACTATTTGTTTTCTCTGACCCACGCACAAAATAGACTAAACGCATTGACACAAAATCTGTACTTGACTACAAAAATTACAAAAAATATTATTTTTGAGTGTTTGACTTATAAAAATATTGTCTCAAAACAATTTAGCATCCAATGAAATTTACAAAATGTTATTATTTTAGAGTCAAATAATAAAAAAAAAAATGCAAAACAGATATAGTAAACCCTAAAAAAATATCATTCTCTGTATTTTTATAACATGTGATTTTACTTTAAAATAGCTCAAGTCATAAAGAAAAGAATTTTACACGAATGCGTTTTTTTTTATGTCGTACGTGGTACGTGATAATAGTGCCCTGGATAAAGTAGAATCAAAATCTTATTGTAAAGAACCGCAGTGGAGCCGTGTTTAAGGAGCAAAATATAGGCAAATAAATTTGATAGTGTTTTTTTTTGTTAGCTTCTCAGTGCGTGACAAATAAATTAACATTATTGTGACAGTCGGTACATGCCGATGATTGTAATTAAGTAAAATCCATTCAACTAAAGACTTAGATACGTTTTAAGATAATGGATTTTAATCAATTTACAAGATGATTATGTATTTTATTTAAAGCTATTTTAATATTTCAAAAACTGTTTATGTTATAACTCGAACAATATCTACAAAAATTAAAATATAAAAATACCATTTTTTCTTCATTTTTTTTTTTTTTTTTTTTGAAAAAACAAGCATTATAAAAATCGCATCAATTAAAACATAGTAAACTATTGTTAATGAATCATAATCCGTTTTCGAAATTAAAATTCCACTCACCAATAAGTCCTACAGTTTTGTTAGACGATTATAAGTATAATGCCATATTTTTGTATAGCAACTGCTAATAAAAAACCAATTTGTATTAAGGTCGTTCAATTAAAGTAATTCAGAAAAATATTAAAATATTTAAATTTTAATTTTTTTATATTTATCATATTAGATGCACTTATAATATAATAATGTAATCGCCTCATAAATAAATCTAAAAGAGAAAATTACAAAATTATAGTTCAATATTTTTTGTGTTATAATTGAGTGACCTCGATACAAATTGATTTTTTTATGATATTTCAATAAAATAGTAGGTACAGCACATATAAATAGTAGTCAGACTAGACTATAAAGATTTATAAAATAAATATAGATATATTTGTCTTTCGCCCTATATTTCTAAGGCCATTTTGTTATATAATTATGTTTCTAAATTTACTAAGTATTAGTAATAATAGGTACTTGTTTTTAACAAAACAAATCACATATGTTATATAATAATAATTAGCATATTTTTAATATAATACAACTGTAGCTGCTATTTATTTATAAGAGAGAATAAACTGTAGAATACAACAACGATTCATGGTATATAAATAGCTTAAATTAATTAAAATGTTTTGAAAATTTCATTGTGTATAATACCTAAATAACAATACATGTAGTGGCAATAACTTTTAAGTACCTACAGTTAATATTTTTTGAATTATAACAAAAAAACTACAATTCTGTTAAAAAAAGAAAGGGAAGTAAATAACCACTTTGCTATACAAAGGTGTAATTCGTCATTGAGCAAGTCACAGTACTTATAATGGTGTTAAATTTAAATTCACTGATGATCATTGAATATAAAAAACGATTCTGAGAGAAAACGGCCTGTCAGCTTAATAATTGACAATTATATTTTATTGCTAATAAAATAATTTATTTCCAAAAACATTGCATTTGAAAATGTTATCGTGTGTATAATATATAATAATATATTTGAAATATTGCAAGTACTCATGGTTAATATTTTTTAATTACGAAGATAGCTATTACGTCGATATTCTTCGTTTAAATATCTAATTTCATCTAGATTTAAACTTAAAATGTCTACAAAAACTAGAGCTTGCATTTGAAATCAACATTTTGTTTTACGTCATTTAAAATCTAAACGTTACACAATTTTTGCGTTTATCGTTTATTATTTATCGTCAAAAATAATATCTAATGCGGGTAATGGCCCGAATACAGAGTATAATAAATTCTTAGATTGTTAGCTAAAGCTTGATTGCTAAATCACGGGGAATAAATATTTCTAAGTAACCAATATTATTACTTTTAAGTAAATTGATTTTAAATTATATTGTTTGCGTTATGTTTTGTTTAATGATATACATTATATATATATATATATATATATATATATTTTTTTTTTTAATTATTATGTTTTGTTGTATTTAATTATTTTTGTTAATCGTTTCCCGTTTTAATTGTGGATTTACGCTCAACTTTTCTTTTATTTTTCACTAATATCTTATGAACAGAAGCCTTAAATTAAATTTTCAAGTTTTTAACAGAGAGAATTTTTTTTTTATCAACAATACGAAAAAACGTGATAAAAAAAAATCGAATGATTCTTATGTCTATAAATAAATTTAAAAAAGTCAAAATGTAATGAAAATTTTATGACATCTAGAAATTTTTTATAAGGCAATAAAAATATGTTTTTATAAAACATTCGATAAAAATACCATGTATCTACAGTTATTTTTTTAATTACGCCAAAAAAATGAAATTGAATTTGTTAAAAACTGGTTTTGCTTAAAAATTCTCGGTTTTCCATAATATTTTTTTTTTTGTTTTTCCTGACGCTTTTGAAAACTATTGATAATTTTTAAAAATGACCTCTAAAAAGTGCTATAGTGTAGTAACTAGTTTCACTTATCCACCAACAAAGATGTTGATAAAGAAAATCGAAGGATTTTTCTGGTAGAAAAGATGTTAGAGACAGAAAAAAAATAAAAATACATCTTTGTAAAAGCAATACATTTATCGCTCTACTCAAAATCTAAAATAATTTCAACATTTCAAATACTTACAAAAAGTTTAAAATTGTTTAAAATATTTAATAAATTTCATTGTGTAAAAAAAGATATATTAAATAATAGGTAGAGAAATGTTTCAAGTTTTTTTAGTAAATATTTTATAAACAATAACAAAAATAGCTGGAGAGTAAATTGTATTAATGCGTAATATACGTTTAAATATTCAATGCTGTTAAAATGTGAACTTGACCACTCATAAAAAAATAATTTGATCTTACAGTAAACTTTTTTTAAAATTTCAATAAATATGATTTATAAAGAATGTATTTATTCAATTTTCAAGCTTTTTAGCTAACCCTAAAAATTTTTTTATTTACATTTTTATAAAAAAATAAACACCAAATAATTGAACATTATTTTATTTTGTTCAAAAAGAGCCAAATCATTTTGAAAATTATAACACGTCTAGTAAATGGTAATATAATTATTTAATAAAATTTTCAAATATCATTAGTATTGTTGTTTATTTTTGAATTAAAAACAAAATCGATTTTGTCAAAAATTGGTGTTGCCTAAGTATTTCCGTTTTTCGGTAAGTTCTTTCCAACTATTAAGAAAAGTACGTAGAAAATAACTTGAATTTTTACCCCCAAAGTACCAACTATAGATCAAATTTTCTACTAGAAACTATCGTTCAAAGCTGAAGATTGAATCATTTTTCTTCTATAAAAAGTGTTTTCTAACAAACAAAAAACATCATTGTAAAACCAATACCATATATCGCTCCGTTCAGAATGTAAAACAGCTTTTCTGATTTCTCATTTTGTTGCTCTAAAGTTTTCTTGATCTTGTAATAAATTATGTTTCCACAACAGTTACGTTATATACAAGCTAGTTTTATAAAATATTGCCCTAACTGTTTAATCTGAATAAAATATAATCTGATTTTTTTCTCTATAACGTTTTATTTTTTATTTTTAAATTAAATTTCATACTTATTAGTTATTACTAATATTTATTAGTACTTATAAGATTAAATGATTGATTATGAAAAATGTCTTCAACATCTTTGTAAATAGTTTGCATTATAGATTTCTGCATTAGTTCCGTGTACGATATTTATTTCCATTTAACTACTTATAAATTATACAAATTTATTGAGTAAAATGTGTATTCTGTTATTGTAATTATCAATATAGTAGTATTTCAGGTTTACTAACAGAAAAATAAGTTACTTATAGTAATATTAATATATTATATTATAAAATATCTTTAGAAATATAAATGCTGAATCGTTATCTCTCCTCAATTTTTTTTGTGTATACAATGATTAATGAATAATTTATATATTAAAATTTAACACATACCACAGTTATCGACTCAATGACGAGTTAATTATCTGAAACGTACTATACAGGAAAGCGAATTGCTCAGTTTGTTTTAAAATGAATTAAAATTGTTAAATAATTATCATCATGGGTTTAGTTACAAGAACCCGCCTCTGTTGATTATTATTAACTACGTTTTTTTTTGCTCAGCATAACAAATGTACATTTTTCAGGATCATTTAAAATTATTTACAATATTATATAAAGTAAAATCTGTGTATTTCGATTTTCTATAATAGGTTAATGTTCATTATCATTTAGTAGATGTTAGTTTTTCTACTCAAAATTATTTCATTAAACTAAACAACCCTATACAGTCCCATTGTAAATCAATTTTTGTTTTAGAATGATTTGTAAATCTAAAAACCCACAAACAAATAAAATATTTATACTAAATAAAATAAAAAAAAAAAGTCGGCAAGTGGGTATCGCTCTGCTGTACAATATATCACTTTTATGGATGTGTTAAATTTGAATTCAATGATCTAAAATCATTGTATACGAAAAACGATTCTGAGCGGAGATGGTCTGACAGTCTACATAATTAATTGTATTTTATGATATTATTGCTATTAAAATAATTCATATTACTATTAAAAAAACAGTAAGTTGAATTAATGTTTTCAGAAAACATTGCATTAGAAAATTTAATTAAGTGTATAAAATATAATAATATATTTTAAAAGTTTCAAGCACCCACGAAAAATATTTTTAAATTACAACGAAATAAGTAACATCGTTATTCTTCATTTAAATATATAATTTCGCCTAAATTTGAATTTAAAATGTCTATAAAAAATTATTATGATTATTTTATTATAGCATAATCATAATTTGATTTTTTGGTTATAATATTAAATACTTACGTAAAATTTAATTTTAATTTTTTTTAGCTATAAACTGACCGTTTTATACATTTTCAACTACTAAATAATTTGCAAACAATCGAGATTTTGATGAATTTGGTCAAAATTTGATGTTTTGAAATACTTATAAAAAAAAATTGTACCTACCTATGTATTTATTTTATTTTTAATCTACTATTTTAATAACTTATGAGAATACTTGTATTAAATTTTCAAGAAATTTGACCTAACAAAAATTTTTTTATCGATATTTATTGAAAAAAAAATTTGAAAAAGCGAAAATTTTATAGGCAATTAGTTCAAAAATTGTCAAAATATTATTTTTATTTATTTAATTATTTATTATTATTTTTTTTTTTTTTGTATAGAAAATGATATATTAAACATTTTGTCAAAATTTCAAACGTCTTCAATTGTTCCTTTTTGAATTACATGAAAATAAGAAAATCGTTCCCGTTGAAAACGGTTGAATATCCATTATCTATAATTTCAAACACTCATAAAAAATTACTTTTACTTTCTGGTAATACTTTTTTTTTAGAAATGTAGAAAAACTTATAGAGATCCTTGTGATGAATTTTCGAATCTTAGATTTGAATAGAAAAATGTTTATGAATTCCCTAATCAAAAAAAAACTGCAAAATTTCGTAATTTTTACGTATTTTCTCAAAATTTCAACTTTAGATGTTTATAATAAATTATTAGAGACTTACGCTCAACTTTTTTTTTTAATTTTCACTTACAACAGGTTATGAAGAATATTGTATTACATTTTTATGTTTTTGACTGACTAAAAAAAATTTTATCGGCAATAATAAAGAAAAAATAAAGAAAAAATAAAATGTATTATGCTTATAAATAGCTTAAAAAAAAGTAAAAATATTTTGAAAATTGTATGGTATATAGAAAATATTTATATAAACATTTGGTGAAAATTTCATGTATCTATTATGATTACTTTTAATGTTACATCAAAAATCAAAAATACATTTTTTTTAAAAATTTGCTTTGCGAAAAATTCCTGTTTTTCCTTAATTATTTTTTTGTTTTTTCCGGCATGTTTAAAAACTATTGGGAATTTTTTACTTTTAATCCCCCCCCCCCAAAGTACTAACTAAATTTACTTTCCTATCAGAAAAAAATCTGATGAAGAAAATCGGAGCACAAAAAAATAAAAACACACAGTGTAAAATCAATACATTCATAGCTCCGCTCATAATCTAAAATGTAGTATACCAAACCTAACTTTAATTTCATTATTTTTTTTAGTATCTTTATGACATTAAAATAGTTACAATAAAATAACTCAATCACTTTATTGGTTTTAATAAATACATTATAAATGTATTTTATTTAATAATAATTTAATTAAAAAAACTGATTTATTTCACGTGTTAGATGTTTATATAAAATAAGATATCAGATTAATAAACTTTATACAGGTTTTTTTATTAGAAAATGCTTCATTTCACCTTGATTAAATTTAAAGAATTTTACTAATATAAACTATAAATACGCCTTTGATTTAAGTATGTATTTTAATAAAATATTTTAGCTTCTTTGCTAATACATTTACTTTTATTATTTATAATAATATAATGCACCTGTGACCTATATACTTTTTTCATTATTTTATTGTTATTATTGGTATAAAAAAGTCAAAATATTGCAATATTCACTATTTAGATACTTACTTACACAATATAGTTTGAGAATTTAATATTTAAAATCAAGATTTATGGGTTAAACGCGGTTAGATTAGAGTATTTATGATGGAATTTAATGTGCATTTCATCCTCCATATAGGCACCGATAAAAATCCCTAGTTATTTCGTATACGTCTACTTATTATTTAATTTAAGATTATATTATTTGTTTTATTTAATTCGTAATTGAAAATATGCGAATATGCCGACTGTAGGAATGTGTTTCCACGAGTGAAGGGTTGTTTTTAAACCTTCCTCTCCTGATCCCGAGTTCATATACCTCCAAAGGAACAAACATTAAAATATACTCTAATTGCTCAACTATATTTCACCTTTATAAAGACGTGATTCATATTATTACGCGCGCTGTAGTGTAATGCGTTGAGTAGCGCGCGCTATTTACCATAAAACCGTAAATTTGAAATGACTATAACTTCTAAAATAATAGTTTCCGGAAAATGATTTTTGCACCATCGTTTTATGCATAAAAAAAATGAGTCATTTAAAAAAAATTGAAAATCGTGAAGGGGTCGGTAAAGTGTATTTTATCCATAACTAGTCCTTATAAGCTAGGTATATTAATTTAGTATATATTTAGTTTTAAGTTTCTTACCTGTAATTTCTTAAACAATATTTTGCGGAATATTCAGTTCATTTAAGATTTTTTATAACAAAATCATTTATTATAAAAAACCAAATATACAATAAATACTCTACGTACATGTGGGAATAATGTATACACTCGTAACTCGTCACTCAACGACCAAAGAAGCCAAAAATCAAAAAATGCGAAATACCAGAGATATGTGGCGGTGACAAGCAGTAACAAATAACTATATTATTCGACAATAATAATTATATTAAAATCATATTATATAACACATTTCAATGATAAAACTGATATTTTATTCATAATCAATCAAGTTTATAAAATATTTAAGTAAAATTTATAAATACAACACACGAGCACAATTCAATTGCAACTGCAAAACTATTTTTAAATTTATAAATCTATTCGTACTATTTAAGTATTAATTGTTATTTACAACCACATCACAAAAGTTGTTTCAACCTATAAAAATAGTTAAAAGTAACCTTCTATATGGTTCGGCCAACCGATATAAAAAAACCATTTACTGTAACCAAATTATTTATATAGCATACCTATTATATTAATATGCATCAGATAATGGAATATTCTTAATCTCGTTTGATTTGTGCACATTATAATACTATAAAAAAAAAAAAAAAATAGTTTAATGATAATATAGTGTAAGTGTACATTTCTTAGACTTATTAACCACCTTAGATATTTTGTACGTTAACATCAAACCATACGAATTATTATTATTATTATTATTATTATTGTTGTTGTTTTTAGTATCTATAACTGATACGATTTTTCCAATAAAGATGCGCAGCTGAAATCTATAATATTCTGTCGTTTCTATTAGTTTGTCCTATCCAGAGATATGGTTTAATTATATTCAATATCCGTACATCAATAAATAGGTCAAAATAAATCTACAGGACATCTATAATAAGAAATTCTCTGGCGTTTACTTTATTTTAAACGTAATAATCCAAAACCCTAAACCAACCACGGTTACGGCTAGATTTATACTCAGTCATCATAAAATTCGAATTGCATAGCTACACGATTAGAATGGAAAGAACTGACAACCTTGTTTTATAGTTTGTATATAAAGTAAATTAACTATATAAAATAACAATGCGCACTTATTTTAGTTTCATTTTAAAGATATAACAATTTAAAAGCTGTATTCATACTTTTGTTTGATTCACGACAAAAGTACAATAGTGAGAAATATTGAGTTAGCTTTTATGATTTCAGTAATAAAACACAACTATCATGTATACGTAGTTATTTACGTAATCTCGTCAAGTGTATTGTTATCATGTTATTAAAGACTTTAGTATTAATGTGTTATGCATCTTCGTTTAATTATATACGATTAATATGTATTTATGCAGAACTGGAATTATTAAACAATTATAGCAGCTGATGTGTGGTGGTTGAAAAAGAGAATATGGTTATAAGTTTAAAACATAAAAAAGAGATATAATTAGATTGACAAGTGACAACAATGGACTTGTTCATATACATATTTTTGGATATGGTATAAAAAAATATATGTACGTATAACAATAAAAAAAATAGAGTATTAATGTGTTATAGATCTTCGTTTAATTATACAAGATTAATGTATTTATATAACTACAATTATTAAAATATTATATATATCAAAATAACTAGCGAATAATTTAAAGTAATGTACTAAAACACCTTTAATAAATAAGTATATAATTCAATGTGATACTGCAGTATATTGTTGGAAGTACCTACTGTGTGTTGTAGTGTTTTTTACTTATAAATATTGTTAAAATGAATAAGCAATTTAAAATTTATGTTATGAAGTTACTAAAACTTAAAATCCTTACTGAGATAAAACGAATAGTGGAAACAGTAATATCATTTGAGTACCTACCTATGACAAAGACATCAAATTACGACCCACCAGGAAGCGAAGAAATTTAATTTGGCGACCGGAAGTATAGACTAATATTTATAAGTTTATCTAATATTATATTATGGTTGCAAAATGGGATGGAACATGACTAGGTAAGTTTGTCCTTTTCAGAAACATAATTGCGTGTGTTTGTCGGTAGATTAAAGAATATTTAAATTGAAAAAAAAAATTCAACTCGATTGCGTATATTATAAAATATAACAAGTACAATAATTGTGTCAAAACTAAATAAATTACAATATTATTAATAAATGAATATATACAATGAGAATAACTATAAATTAAAATAAATATAGCTAGTAGGTAGTAAATAAGTAAAACCGTCTATTTTTTAATACAACAGTTATCATTTTTTATATTCTGTAAGATTGTAACTGACGTATATGATTTCATTAAAAGAACTCAGAAATAATGGATACGATTTTCTTCTCTTACTATATACATAACTTTTCGAATTGATATAATGTCTTTCATTTTCAAATCAAATAACTAACATTATTCATTATTTCCTATTACGAAATAATTTTTATATGTCGAGTTGAATGAAATTCCGCCTTCTGCTCGTCTTTTACAGTTTTCCGCAATATTTTTCGTTCAATTTTAACAATTAGGTTGATGTGTATCGCGTAGGTTCACCAAAAATGCTTATAATTTAAGTTTTATGGGCTTCATTGACTATATTATGCTTGTGTAACACGTTTTTACTGTACAAAGCCATATATGAATTCAGTCTTTAACATGTTTTTGCAAATTTATTAAAATTTAAAAGCACTTACTGCTTTCCTTTTACGGATTCTATAAGTTTAATTGAATTTTCCAATATCATACTAAACGTTGGTATAATATTAAATAAAAATGTGTGACGAGTGACGACAAAACGGAAAACTGACTATATTTTGAATATTATGAAAAATATTCGGCATAAAATAAGATATAAGAATATTTGATATTGGATTTTTAATATCAATATTGCATTAAAAATAAACGTAGATAACACCAAATGTAATGTTTAAATGAACAAACGAAAAGTATTTATAAATTATTTCTAATTGACTTATACAACTGATGTAATATAACTGGCGTATGAAAATTTTATTTTACAACGCTTTAATCGTGTAATTAAGCAATTAAATAACGAAAAACGGATATGTACAAAAATGTTGTTCTTCCCGTGTACAGCTGAATTAACAAAATATTTTAGTTGTGCTCGACTGTTGGAAACGCTAAGTCGTTATAATCTTTTTTGTTATTAGTGTATTACGTACAGTATAGGTAGAGGTACTATATAATTACATATAATAGGGGTGGTTAAAATATTTTTGATCAAGTTCTAATGAGATGTATTTTTCCTTTGAGAATTGATTCACTTAAAAAAGTGTTATTATTTTATTTTTAAGTACAGTTGAATCCGGATATAATGAAATTCGTATATAACGATCTGATTCTCTATAAGTCTCTTGAAGATCGTTATAAGCGGTTTTTACTGTATTTATATAACTAATATTAATAATAAACATACTGATATAAATAATAACATTAAAATGTAAGGTTAGACAAAAATGAGTATTACACACTAAATTTCTAAATAAATTAACATCATACTGTTGGCTTAGAAGTACATCATTGCATATCGTTGGCCAGTTGATAATCCGGGAAATCGTCGTTGACTGCTAAGCAAAAACGAAGTTCTAAATAGTCACCAGAAAATGTAGCTTAGTATTCATTCAGCTTTTAAAACTTTCATGTGAGAAAATGTCATTTCACACAAACAGATCAATCCGGAAAATGTATATAACTGTATACTAAATGTATAATAGTAAATTTTTTTGGGGCCCCGTTGCTAGAGTTGATGCTTTAAGGTGGCATAACATTTTAAAGAAATTTAAGTGGCAAAATTAATTAAATAAATATCTGCAACAGACGACAATAATTATTTTTGGTTTAGGGCGGAAAATATTTAACAACGGGCCTGGTTCTAACAAAGATTGACCAATCGATTGAGGCCGCCTCTCCTTTATAGTATACCAAATATGGATTCATCACACCCGAATATCTATCAAGTATAATGGGCGAATCACAACTTCAAATTCAAATAGAAAATAACAAGAAATACAATGCTGCAAATAAAAATAATATTCACAATATAATAATATTAGAAGAAGATTTATTTAACGAACAAAAATAATTACAAACAACGTCATACAAGACTTGTATTGTCATATGACTTGGTGCATGTCAGGTGAAATAATATGAATTCGTCACACCCGAATCAAGTAACTGATGTATTGCCTACAACGAATGCAAATAGAAAACAACACAAAATTAACAAAAATATTCACAATATAATAATATTTGAAAAAAGATTTATTGGGCAAACAAGAAACAAGAATATTTACACACAACTTTTACATGTCAGGTGAAATTTAATACTTTTGGAATAAAGAAACATAACATGCCCGGATTAAGGGTGACAGGGGGGGGGGAGGGAAGAAGTCCCTAAGACACATATTGTAGTCGCCTTAAAATGTTATTAAGTTGTAATTTATATTTTTTTAGAGTGAAAAATGTTACATTTTAAGATAAACCAAAGGGAAAAAATCATTATACATTATATTATTATATTTGCGTGAAAATTATTATTTCGCAAATGTGAAAATAGTATGTACTAGCACACAATCTACCGTGTCGTTACCAGACCGTAACGTTTTATGACTATTGTCTGTTTTTTAAAATATTAAATTAAAAGTATTTTTTTTCCCGACAGACGACGAGTGTTAACGACGAATAATAATATTGTTATAGTATTATACATTTTTATCATTGATTTGTCAATTGACCCTTTTGGTCAATATTAATTTAACTACATACTTATTTAAATAAATGTGAATCTACATAGCAAAGAAGAGAGTTCCAAAATAAAGGAATCTTTTGAAAATGTTCTTATGTGTTTAAAAAAATATTAAATAGGCCTTTTTTTTTAATTCATTTTTTTTTTTTTTGTTAATAAACATAAACGTATTTAATGTTGTTAATATTCATGGACATTTTAGCTTTTAAATTTAATTGAATAAAACTCATGATATCGATAGTATTATATAAAAATAAGTGTTAATTTATTTGAAAGTGTTAAATCTGTGTTATTATGCACACCACTAATATTTTACTTAGGTAAATATTAAAATAGTAGCAATGTTTTCAAACTATTAAATTATATTTAAAAAAATTAAAATATTAGTATTTTAATTTAAACATAATGATAGTGATATGGTTGATTAATCTTACATAATATATGTGGATAGCCGGGTAAGTATAATTAATCAATATGAATGATAATATAACTTATTTTATTTTTAACAGAGAGCAGGTATAATGATGGATGTGTAACCAATATATTTTAAGAACAGGATTGTATTTTTAGATTCTAAGCGGAGCAATAATTGTATTGATTTTATAATATGTGTTTTTTAATTAATACTTAACCGTAGATATTCTAAATGTTCATTAAATGTTTATATGAAAATTTTCCATAAATGATTAAAAATTTTAAATATTATTTTGACTCCTTTTGAACTATTTATAGGTATGAAAAAATTTGAAAATTTAATACAAGATTCCACATAAGTTTTTTTAACTTTGTCAAAAATAAAATGTTTACCGGAAAATCAAATTAATTTTTTAGGAGCGATTGAAGTTCAAATTTTTTTGACATTTGATATTTACTCGCAAACTAACGATTTTTTTATTTTGTTGTAATTTAAAAACGATTAACCGTAGTAAATTTTCACTAAATGTCTATTTAATCGTTCTCTTTACATGATACAATTTTCAAAATATTTTGACTCTATTTGAGTTATAGACATTTTCAATTTTCAATTTTTTTTTTTAGTCCATTTCCTATAAATGTCGATAAATTTTTTTCCATTGGGCAAAAAAGATTGAAAATTTTGTAGAATATTCCACATAAATTGCTTTAATAGCAGTTTAAAAATATTAATGATACATAAACACAATTTTAAAAATATTTAATGTAAAGTTTTATCAAAATCACGAACATTTTCAAATTATTTTGTTGTTCGAAATGAATTAAATATTTAAAACAAAGTTTCCTTAAGTTTTTCATACTGTTACCAAAAAATTTAATAAAATATAAAAACAATTTTTTTTTTATAGATATTTTAAGTTCAAATTCGGTTGAAATAGATATTTAAACGAAGAATAACGATTTTAGTTATTTTGTTGTGATTTAAAAATATTATTCATGGGTTTATAGATACATCAAAATTTAAAGAATATTATTATATTTTATACATAATGACATTTTAAAATGCTATTTTTTGGAAAAAAAATAATTCAATCTATTGTATTAATAATATTGAAATAAATTATCTATTTAAATAGCAATATTAACATAAAAAATATTTTGTAATAAAACTGACAAGCCGTTTTCGATCAATTTGTTTTTCGTATACAATTATTTTATATCATTGAATTCAAATTCAACACATCCATTATATGACCCAAACAAGACCTAATGTAGGTACAGCAGAGTTCACCTTTTTTCCTATTAATTAGGACCCACATCCAAGTATCGACTCCTGGGCCCCTAGAGTTGTTAATCCAGACTTGGAATTTGTAGATAGTTAATGGTTTGACTTTGATCGATCTCCGCTGAAACTAAGGAGCCAAATTTAAAACAATACAATTACTCAAAAAAACTTACTTTTCTACAATTGTATACATAATTCAAAAATTTTTACTTTAAAATTTCAACAACAAAAAAAATCGTAATATGCATGTTCACTGTAACAAAGAGTCCTGTTTAATCAAAGAAAATTGACTGCAGATGAACAAGAAGTTTTACAAAATAAATATCAGATTGAAAATGTGGTTACATTTTGAAAGGTTATGCTAGGTAATTTTTTTTACAAAAAAAAAAAAAAATACAGTAAATAGAAATTAGGTAGGTATCTAGTCATTTTAATACGAGTTTACGGTAGCTATAGTACCTAGGGTATACTAAAGTTTATAAAATATAAAATATATAACATAATACCTAGGTATATTAAATTAATATGTTGAGTATTTATGAGCGAATATAAATTATTCGGGAAAATAATAATTAATTTATTGTAATACATTTTTGAATTAGACTACATTTACTAGCATTATGAAAATGCATTTACGATTTGTGTACTGAATTTTGTTTTAAAATTAATCAACATGCTTTCATATTATGGTGCGTTCAGTTTTTGAGTGTTTGTAAACTATGGTTGATGGTTTTATAAATATATAATAATGGCAGTCTCTGGAAAATGTTTAAGTTTTAACTACTATTTGCAAGAACGTCTGTTTTCAACGTGCATTACTATACACCCCAAGAAGTTGAAATTCCCATTTAAAACAAATGGTAAAATCAATAGTAGTCTCGTTCCCGTCCAGAATCTCAAGTATAATACTACAACGTGTTTTAGTTAATTTTTTTCACGAAAAATTAAAAATATGTACAGACGAGAAAATATTTTGGCATAATATCAAGGAGACGCCGTGGATCGCTATTCAAATAATAATATGTGGCTTGTCAATATCGAAAATATCTTAAAATCAAACACCGTGATCTTGAACAAAAAAAAAAAAACGCCTACCTATTACATCATAATATATAATAATTAAAATATATACTCATCTACCTACCTACGTGATAGTACTCACGTAAATATTAATGTACTATTCAGTCGTATAATTATAAAACATTCGATTGGTATTTATTACCATTGTATATTTGAATTTAGTTCCGTATAATATATTATTATAATGTTCTAATACTATTATCGTAATATTTTCGGTCGTAGGAATAAATATATATATATACACAAGACGCATGCAAGCCCAGGTTCGTTGACCCCAACGCTTATTTTTACACAACTCGTGCTATAAATTCGATGGTATTTTTTTATACGTTTTTGTCATAAAAACACTAGCTGGCTGGATAACTTACATATCGATATGATATCATCGTCATATCATTGTACATAGCGAATATAAATTATATTAAAGGGTCTTTGAGAGACAAAATAATTTATACGCATATTGTATTATTATATAAAGATATAAACTCGCTTTTCTGTTTCAGATATTATATTATTTTCAATTCAAACTAAAATATAATATTATAAAATTAAAATTGTTATTTTTTTTTTTTAATTCCTTGTTAATAAAGCAGATAATCACGATTTGTATTCGAGGGATTCTTGTGTATTAATAATGCAGGTAGAAACGTGGTAAAAATTAAAACTATTTATGTTCTTTTCATAAATAGGTACTGGTATTTACGATTCGAGTATTATGATAATAATAATTTTATGAACAGAATTCCAAACAACAAAATATTTATGTATCACTTGCGCTTCGATAATTGCTTTCCGAGCGCAGAAAACTATTTTGTATTAAATCCTTAAATTGGTCATTATTTTTCAACAAAATTGCAAAAAGCAGACACATTTCCCAAAAGAGGGCGGGTTACGGTACACGCCCACATTTTTTGCGTCCGTCTACCGTATGACATCACATAACTCGCGTTCGTATTTCCAAGAAAAAATATTTCTTTCACGCTTTATTTTAGACGAAAAATACCAACGATGAAAAATAACGAAAGAAAACAATATCCAACCGCCATCGATATATGTAATCATATACGAGGTGTGGCTATTAAATAACGAGATTTTCTCTGTAAAAACTTTTTATTAATATTTTTCAATGGTTTAACATTTTTCCCCTTCTATATACTCCCCCCACTTTTGACACATCGCTCCATTCTAATTTTCCATTGGTTAAAACAGTGTTGGAAGTCCTTTTCTTGCAATGTTTTTAATACCTCCGTTGCTTTT